>WBNO01024578.1:0-21362 GCA_013400575.1 Peucedramus taeniatus
AAAATATATTCCGTATTTTGAAAGCCTGGCTCAACAATGATTATTTCATTCACTTTAGAAAATTTTATGTATAATTTTTATTCGGATTTTATTGGTACAAAACACTTGACTGAAAAACAGAAATTTGAAACGTACTCCCACATACTTAAACAAGGAAATAAGTGAGATCACTGAAATTTTCTTTCTTCCAAGCACTGACCCCTTTTCCAAAGATAATCAGTTACTTTCAGTCTCAAATATTGGCAAAAATGTCTTTAGCCGCAAGATCTCGGAGACGGATTCATTTCTTTCCTGATAGAAATCAAGCCCAGTTAGCCACTCCACATCCCGAACACGTGCAGAATGAGCCTGAACTCTTTCTTCAACCCATTCAGAAAGTGTCTTATTTTCCTGTCAAAACAAACAAGAACAATGTTCAAACACATAAAAGGTTTTGTGGCAGTGTTAGGCAATTACTAGCGTTTGACCTGGTCGGGCAGACAAAAGGCCTCCAGTTGGTAAAACTTCTTTCAGGCTTTCCTAGGCATCTTTACAGCCTTGCTTTTAGGGATCTCCTTTAAACAGAATCAGGTGGATGTCTCTTCTACCCACCTCTCCACTTCCAAAGTGGAGATGGAGAAGAAGAAGAAGACGGAGAAGAATTATGCTGAAATGGCAATGGCGACTTTAACTACAAAATGCATGAGCCACGTTTCAAGCACACACGTAAGGATAGTTTTAGTTACAGCACAAATTAGCTGCACTGCTCAGGCCAGTCAAGCAACAGGCACCTGACAACTCACAAAAAGTCCTTACAGCAGCTCAGTGTTGATTGCTGGACAACAAGAATAGTTGCTGGTTAGATGGGGAAAACAATGGAAATGTAACCACTAATCAATCCAAAATGTTATTTTCTGTTCTTTTACTACAAGGGCTGTTTTGCAAACAGCTGGTAATTTGCTTTTTCATTGACAATATCTGCTTCTGAGGCAAATGATTAATTAAATTTTTGTTACCGCCAAACATGATGAATATAAAGCGAGAAGATTTGGGGTTTATTGCTAAACTTTAGAAATTACAGTCAATTTCTAAAGTATAATGACTAATTCATTCTAATAATTAGTCAACCCTCAACTACTAAAAAGATCTCACTGGGAAGTTGCAGATTATCCACACTACAAATGGGGAGACAGAAGTTGTTTCCAAGCAGGGCAAGCTTGCACCTGTCTGGAGTTAGGATTTCAAAGTTATAAATAAACTAAAAACTGTCTGTGAAGACCTGTTCAAGTCTGTGCAGCTGTACTTGTGCAACATATGTACACTGAGTTTAGGAACCTTCTGCAACCCAGAGTTTGTGGACTAGGCACTCAGCTACCTCAACGACACATATTACACTCAGATAATGTATTTTGTTTGCTACAAGGCATAAGATTCACAATGTTAGTGGTAAGCAGAGATTTAATTTAATTCAACTATGACTTTTAACTGCAGGACCATCCATCCAAATTCCTGCTGTCTAATTTCTCATAGAGGTAGAATAAGCAACTGAAGGAATTTTCTATTAACTGAAGGGAATAACACTCAAAGACCTCTGATACCTCTGAAGTAACTTTATCCTGCAGTCTTCCATAAAGATATTACCCTGTTGCCTGTGCTGCTGCTCTCAGCCCTTCTCAGGTGACAGCATTTCCCAGTCCTCTTATTAGCTTAGCTTCCTTTCTTCTTCCTTGCCTCCTATCAGCTCATAAGTTTCCAGCTACCTCTCCTGGAGCTCCTTGCTCTTCTGGTGATTGCTTTAACTCTCAGCTCACTCCCAGCTCATGGGGAATGAGGTAATTTCACAGACTGATAAAGATTCTCTGATGACTAGATTCCAATGGGAATCAGTTCCCAAAGTTCATTGGTACACAGGAACGTAGATCTATACTTACAGCACAGCTTTCAGTGTTGTCAGGTCGATGAGGAATGATAAAAGACAAAGCATCCAAGGACTCTGAACAGTTCAGTGGAGTATAGGATGTGTTCTTGCAGCTTGTCAGAACCACATAGTAATGGGTTGGGACAGGGATTTTTGTATTATTTACATACCTACAAAACAAACATTAGTTAAGGCATTTATTGAGATATCAAGTATTAACACCACTGATGCAATTAGAAATTTATCTCAGTATAAATCTTTCAATACTATATGACTTAAATTTCTTTTGTAATTGAAAAAATACCTGATGGATACACAGCCTCACCATTTATTTTATGAACAGCCAAACAAACATGTATTACTCCATGTGCTACAAGCAGTCCCACTGAAACAGGACTGCTTAACATGGTCAATACTCTATTTTGCCAGAGCCAAAGATCTCTACATCTGGAAGAGTCAGAATAGAGTATCATATTTGCCCTTCATTATATGAAGAATTTCAACCATGTGAATAGGAGGAGAGTGATGAGAAAATTAAATTCTGACTCCTTGCCATTGAGAAATGCCAGAACAGTGATTTGTGGCTGTGTGCTGTAGAAACCAGTTTAAGATACTCAGTTGAAAATGTCTTTGCTGCCCTTTTCTGACTATTCTGCAAACATGGTCACTCTTGTGTATAAAGAGCTGAATGTTTCCCAGGCTTTTTTGTTCAGTATTGAACAAAACGCTATCACTGAAATTATTTTACTGCTTTGCATGACTGCCTAACCATGCTGACTAAAACATGCTTATTGCAAACTGGAGGCAGCATTATGTGGTCAGCTGGGTATTACAGCATTCTGCTTGGAAGGAAATTGTAGTCTCTCCTCCCTTCCACCCTCCTACTACGTGGCAGGCTGATTTTCCCATTCTCAAACCATTTTTAAAAGATGTGGTCAAGTCTAGCCTGAATAAAACATCTCCAGTGACAGATTCAGCCGTGCAGATTTCCTACCACCTTTCTACTCCATAAATGCTCTTACTCTCCCATGGTATTTTCCCTAATCCAAGTTGTTCTAATTCTGTTTTAATTTCCTTCTATCCTTATTCCCTCACAAAAATAATTGGTCTTTATCATTTACGTGTAAACATATCAGATGTTGCAGTAAGCTGTGCAAGCCATAGTTATGCAAAGGTACCTCTCAGAAATGTTACATTTTGCATTCCAGTTATGTGATTCAATGAAGGCAAACACACAAATCTGACCTTTGATGAAATACATCAGTTTTAGACAACAGGAAGAAACAACAAACAGGTGAGTGAGCACAACATGAAAGTGAGAAAATTATGCTTAAGCATGTCTTCTGCATGTTTAAATGTCATATATTCTCCCAGCATTTCTGATGCAGAGGCCCAAAATCTAAAATCTAGGCATCATCTTGGGAAAATAATTACTACAGACTAATTGCTAGTCTGTACCTGTGCATGTGTACAGAGATATACATGTAACTGCACAGCTTTTTTACTCTTTACTTGACCTTCAACTTCCCTGGTACTGTATCTGTTTGCAAGAACATTTCCTGTTGTATGAGTAATAGTGGATGTAGGATTATAAAGAAAATACTGCATTCTCCATTATACTTATTTCTTAGTCTTTTTGTGTGGAAACACAGTGAAAGTCATATAGAGTTTGACTTCTGACTTTTCCATGTACTTACTGCTTAATTTCATCAGGGCTATCAAAACGGCCATCATAATTGTAATCGAACACTGGCCCACTGATAACATTTACCCCATTCCTTTCTCTAGCATACTTCTGAAGCAGCACATTATGGAAATAGTCCCATATGTCTGTCATAAAAATAAAATAAAGAGCAAAATTAATATCAATTTAAAGTAATTTCACCATTGAAGAAAAATAGCGTATTTGTGTTTTCACTGTAGATTAATACCAACTACTTAATAAGAACTAAACTGCCCATAAAATCAACTCTTGGTTACACAAAATTTGGATTTCATCAGAAGAGACATACTCCCACTTGCCATTGAAAGAGGTGCTGTAAATGCTATTGTAGTCCTGCAAGGCAAATTGCACTACTGGAGTGTATACTGATTTGATCTAAAACTACTGAAACTACAAACCTACAGCTGAGAGGTCATTAATTTCTGGCTGATCTGCCTGTACCTGCAGTACAGCCAGGAACTAACATCATGGTTTGTGAGAGGAACACTCACCACCTGAGTGTTACTATAACTGCTTAGAACTCATACCAAACATCACTAGACTATTTGGCTTATTTCACAGATGGCATTCCAGAAAATACAATTTGTAGGATATAAGATAGTGAGATTATTCAAATATTTGCAACTGGCATGGCAAAAAAACCTGACAGGTTTGATGCATTGAGGGCATCTCCTATTGGTTTACCTGTTGTTTATGGTCTATAGAAACTTATTGTTTTCCTTGAAAAATTGGATTTTTCACAGTCTGTGATTTACTTGGAAGATTAAAGACACTTAGGTCTTCTGGATCTCTCGTTTTTTATGAGTGAATGAATAAATGAGGTCTGAATGTATTAGAAAGGTAGTTACATAATTGGGTTTTTTCCAATTTTTCCGTTACACAATTCCTCTTTTTATGCATTTTCTAAGAAAATGAGCCTAGGCCTAAGAGTAAAATAGGACCATAAGCAGTTATAGAAAATTTCTTATCAATGATTACAAACAAACGCGAGTCAGGCTGGAAAGGAGGGGCTTACCAATCTTGCATAATAAAAATATCTATTATAGAAACAGTATTGCAAGATTAATATTGTTGAGGCATTCTCTCCAGATTTTGAAAAAAGAAAAAGTGCCATTTTCATTCACCTTCGGCATATTCCCAAGGGAAATTTTTATGAGAGTTTCATAGCTAGCATTTCATGTTAGGACAGCCCAGAGGAGATGAAGAGCAAATTCAAAAGCAAACAGGTAAGCAGAGATAAACAGAAATCAGATGGGACTATACAAAGGAAAAAAAACCCCATATAATTGTGCTATAAATTTTCAAACATCTACTCTTAAAATGTTTTAAGTATATTTTCACAACATCTGGATATACAGCAGACCATACATTAATGTTTTAAAATTTTGTGACAGCTTTATCAAATCCAGAACAATAATTATAGAAAATTAATCATAATTAATCAAAGTTTTGCAACCTACCTTTGAAAGCTTTATACATGGGAACAATATTGCTGGTGAGTAAGGCATCATACTGTTCAAGATCAGATGAATTGTAGTCTATATAAAAAGACCAAACTATAAGTGAGTGGAATACTATACAAAGACCAATTGATTAATGTGTCACTATAAATTGTGGGTACATGTAATTCAATTACATTTTACATTTGAGTATGAGTGTATGATCCTACTGCAAGCATATCTCCAAATTTGTTCAAGGAATCTACTCAATAAATAATAATCATGAAATTTGAAAATAGGAAATTAATATTTCTGCAGAGGAAGAGGCACAGCTTTCTTTCCAACCCTTTACATCATTCCAGCCAGTTTTCATCACATTCAAGTTGTTCCATGTCTTAAAAAAACCCTTAAATACTCTAAACCAGAAAAATTTAGATGCAAGTTGCAGCTGCCCTACTTTTGGTCAGTCTGCGAACACTGGAAAGCTTTTTCTGCCCAACATGCTGATCCAAAGAAGTTTGTTTTGGTGTTTGGGTATATGTTTAAACATAAACCCACATCCAGCTGATTAAGACTTTCTAAGGTCTCTCTATAAAAAGAACCATGCTCACTGGGAGGATAGAGGAAACTGTGGGTCAAGGTCAGCCCTTCTGGGTAGTCGGAACAATTTTGGCTCCAAGCAGCAGGGATTCTAACATCAGGCCGCAGACAGTCTGAAACAGTGGGAGGAAGAGGAGATGTGTTTTCCTGTGAAAAGGAAAAAAAAAATCTTACACCCACGGATGTGGCTAAGCCAATGCTTGGTATGGTTTTAACTTTCTAGAATGGACTTCATTGAATCTTCTCCTATTTTCATAGTGAATCAGGTCAATGCAAGTAATGGACACTAATGTTTTCTGGGTAGTGTTTTCCTTCTACTTCTGTTTTTAGGTAATTCAGGGAAATCCGTATGCACCGTGTAAAACTGTAGCAGCAAAATAAGGTTACACCTTAGGCAAAAACAGTTTTCACATTTGACTCATTTGTCACTCTTACATATTTCTGGAAACACAAACTCAATGTCACATCCTCCTGGAAAGCAGCTAGGATATAAAAATGACACTATCACCTCATCTTAGCATCTGAGGATGCAGTCTCCATAAGAACCTGTGCTGCTGAAGAATTACTGATAAAGAAATCCACAGTAAATTCAGTACATTTTACTGGCTGTACTAACTTCACCAAAACATGTTAACATGCTAAGATCTGGCCAAAAGTGATTTTGATGACTATAATTATTTCTATAAAATTCACTTTGTGTTTTCTATAACCTTTTCTACACACTTTTTCATAATTTTACAATAACATTAAATCATCTGAATATGCTTTTTTATGTTTAACTTTTTTTTTCATCCTCATTTACATGTAACATTTTCATGTTGGTAAGACTGGAATATATTTTGCATTATGTCTTTATAAACAGAAGATAAACATCTAATTTGATTTTCAGTACATTGTTTGTTTTGATCGAGTAAAACCAAGCAAAAATAAAGAACTGGAATGTTCTTCTTGTGCTTCTTTGTACTCCTTGATTTAATTTCTTTAGTTACTTTTGCCAGAATCCAAGTAGATGACATATTATGGTGAGGTTGTATATTAATGGAAAACTATATACCACATAGAATGAAATATAAAAGACAAAAGTCTTCCTTTGACTCCTGAGCAGATCATGTGTCAAGAAAAACAAACAAAAAGAACAAAAAACATTCATCGTTAATTCGGCTCCTTCTATTTCAGGTCAAAGAACCATAATGTCTCCTGAAAAAGCAGTTAAAACTAAAATTTGGCAGTGCCTATCACATAATGAATTGTCCTTTTTGATGCGGGTTATTCCTTTTTGGTGAGCCAGTAATTAATGTCAAGAAGCAAGAGTTATTTGCATTACATGACAGAATTTAAGCATCTGCTGTGCTCTCCCATGTCAAATTCAGCCCCCTCCAGGTGTGTTTGTCCTTTTGCAAGAAAATGTGCCTTCTTCCCTGGCAGGTGAGTATAAAACCTCAAGAAAACAAATGTCCTTCAATCTTAAATTTTCCTTATTTCTGAGAATAATTAGTAATCAAAATGCTGACATCTATTATTTAAGATCTGCAAGTGTATGTTATTCATCCAATTTCAATACTTCCAAATCACACAAAACCAGCAAAAGCCCAGCCTGCACTACCTAATTGAACATTGAAGCCCTTCTTTATAGCTACATAATGATGAGATATACCCCAACTTACAAATTGTGTAAAGCACTGCACAGGAGGCATCCAACATAATTAAACCAGGGTGCAATAAAAATTCTGTAGAAAGTGCAGCTTTCTGTCATTCCCAAGTATTGCAGCCAAATCTTATAATCAAAGGCACTAGGTCTTTCGCTCTGTCCTTCCACAGGTGTTACAATTTATAAAGCCCATTTCTCTTGATTAGCACATGTAATAAAAAAATCATAATGCCAGCTTAAGGTCAGTGTGTGAGCTCTTACGCTCAGAGCCTTTCACTGTTGTGTCTCTGACACTATTACAGACGGAATTTATTATTTCCTATTCTTTCTACAGAGAACATACATCATTGTATTAGAGTCTGCTGTGACCTGTATCCTCCAATACTTCAGTCTCAGTCATTCACTGCTTCCCACAATGTTGCATAAACTGCTATAAGAAACTCCTGCAAAATATGTATTTCTCTTCATTTAGATGTTAAGTTGAGCAAGAACTTTCTTTATACACTTCCAGTGTCTGAAGGGGACCTACAGGAAAGCCAGAGAGGGACTCTTTGTCAAGAACTGTAATAGTGATAAGACAAGGAGCAATGGGTACAAATTGAAAGAGGGGAAATTTAGGTGAGATATTAGGAAGAAATTTTTTCATGTGAGGGTTGTGAGACACTGGAACAAGTTGCCTAGGGAGGCTGTGGATTCCCCAACCCTGCCAGTGTTCAAAGCCAGGTTCGATAAGGCCCTGAGCAATCTGGTCTAGTGGGAGGTGTCCCTGCCCATGGCAGGGTTGAACTGGGATTAAATTATATTTAAGGTCCATTCCAACACCTTAAAGTTCTATGATTCTATGATTCTTTGCTAACTGAGAATTTGTTTTTCAATAAAGGAAGATGTCTGAAAAGTTATTTAGGTTTTTTGCGCTCTTTTCAAGCTCAATATTAAGAAGACTGCAGCTCTGATAGGACTTTTCAATCTTTTTAAAGCAAAATCAGACAAAAAATATGCCTACAATTAACTAGTTTTCCTTTGGGTAATGCGCTTTCATTGCAAGGTTTAAGGGCAGATCTTCAAACATGAAGTATAAACAGTCCTTGTTGAAATGGACATTTGTTTAAATGACTTTTAGCCTTCTTAGGATTGGATTCATGATCCTTCAACCAAGATAGTGAAGAGTCAGTAGAAAGCATGGAGTGGAACATTCTGAAATACTATCATTTTAGCAGCATACATTTGATTAAAATAATTTCCTCATATTTGTGCTGATGAAAGAGGAAATCACACCGACATCAATAACAGTCCTCTTCAGACAAAAGAATCAACATAGAGACTATTTCTTCAAGGCAACTTAGAAAAAGGGTCAAATTATAAGGGCAAGTAAGCCTATGAATGTCCATTAGTTTACTGACCCTGAAAACTCAATTTATTCTGGATTTGCATACCATTGAACATTCAGAGGTTCATTCAACTATAATTACATTTTTCAGAAATTATATCATGTGACAGAGAGCAAAGAACACACAGAAATATGCATTAGTGCAAACTCTCTTGTAGAGTTGCATAGAGGGTATTTAATAGGAAAAAGATCATGGTACTCATTGGAAAGCTTAAAAGTTCTGATTTGGGAAATCACAGCCTGCTTTTCCACAGGAACTGACAGGCAAGATGGAGAATTGTCTTGACAGCATTTCTCTTTTACAGAACAGGCTTAATAGAATCAGCTCACCAGCAGCTCTACTCTCCTATATCTTTTGTGTCCCTAACAAATGGCCATTCTCACTTCTCAAAACTATATTTTAAGATAGCTGAATTTCAAATGATATCAAAGTCACTTTTTCAGACACAAGTGCCTTAGTCACTTGACATCCACCAGCCCTTAAACAGGTCTCCTGATGAATGGACCACATTTCTAATCCATTAGATCCCATATTTAAGAGCAGTAGAGATATTTGATAACCTACAGGCTTATTCATGGTGTATGCAGTCCACAGTGGCATCCAGATATCATAGCTGTATCCACTCACATACTGATGATGGGAAAGGAGGCAGTAAACCTTTTCCTTCTGAAGAACTTTGGGTCTCCCATATGGCAAATGAGATGAGCTTGCCTTCTTTACTAAAATTTAAAAAATAGTTCTTTTAAAAATTCATTCTTCTATAACATTATGGATGGCACAATGGGGTTAGGAGAGCAGACAAAAATTGTTAATTAAAACTTTAGCAAATGCAAATAGCTCCAACAGTAAACCTAGTCATGTGGTTCTTTAGGCTTATAAGTAGAATAAAAAACCAAAGAAAATAGTTTTCATATTATGTTTAATGTACAAAAGTCAATATAATATATCAGATTTGCAAATTCTTGTTTCTTTGAAATTTCATACCAATGTAAATATTTTGAATTTATCTTGCCAGTGGAGTGAAATTTACATCTTATTTGACTAGGAGTCATTACAATGTTCCCCAAAATTTTCAGAAATCCCATTAAAAAAGTAGAAAGAATTATCTATGGGAATTTTTGATCAGAGAAAGGTAAAGTTATGGATACAGCATAAGAAACAAGAGTTATGTCACATAGCCTGACAGTGCTCAGATTTTCTTCAAGACCACTGAAATCTTTACGGTTTTTCCCAAAATTTTAATGGGGTTTAGATCCTACTCCTATATATACATGTTGCTATAACAGATTACCTTAGCATTTTTTAAAGAAATTAATAGAAAAAATTAAAAAAAAAAAGCTTCTGACCTGATTTTCCTACTTCATTTTCAATTGTAATTAACACTGCAAAAATTCCTACTGAAACCAGTGACATAAAATATAAACCAGGTATAGATTTAAAAATACTGCTGCTCTTTTCATTTTTTGCTACTTACTTTCTTCTGTGGTGAGATTTAACCTCTGGTTTAGTAGATCTTCTTGTGACTCATACTGTAAAAAATAAGAGAATCATTCAAAATTAATCCATTGTTTGGAAAAAACAAGGAAAGCAGAACACACTTGACAAAGATGATTAAAAGATGCCAGAAACTCCAATTTACTTGTACACATTTGCATCCCAGCTTATCTGCAGGAGTCAGACTGGAAACTGGACATGAAGAGGGAGATGAGACTTCCCCTGGATGTGAAGGATTGTGAAAAGGTTTCTTTAAGAGGTGATTCAAGCTGCCATGTGTTCCATTGTTTTCTGCTGGCACTATATTCAGCAAATCTGTTGAAACATTTGAAATTTTTTAAACATATTTTAGGAGTAAAACGGTATTTCAAAAAGTTATTCTCTTTCCAAATCTACTAATTTCCTAGTCATTTTTAAAGGTAGAAGAAATATTCCATTATTTAAACTGTTACAGTAACTACTCCCACCAACTTGCAATTTTCTAGGTCTGAAGGTTCTTTGCTATCTTCCACTGCATCAAGATTTAGTAACTATAGATTTGAGTACTGTTGGTACAGTTCTATACATTGTCACAACATTCACAAGATTGAGCAGTTTAATGCAAAGTATAAATGTTATTGCAAGTGCATCACATTGTGAAACTTAGTAGCCTATTGCATTTTTATGTGATGCTTTAATTCATATTTTTTGAGGCACATGCTTCATAATTGTGCACTGCTGGAACTGCAATGGTCCATCCTAAGTTATGAGCAAGAGCTGTTACTCTCTACAAGATTCTTATCCACAATTCCACAGGCATCAGTTTGACAGCAAACCCACGTGGCAGGTGTGGTTCCCTCTGATTCTTAAGGAATTCTTCTGCAATCAGGAAAAACCTTCAAAGTGGAACAACTTCTGGAAGTCAATTTCTTAGTAGTGTAGAGAAGGCCTAAGAGCATGGCTTTAGTGTTTTGGCTTTGAATTAATTCACTCAATTTTTAGCTATGCTCCTTTTTGCTCTTACAACATTGGTATTTGAAAATACTAGAACTTTATCACCTAAAGTACTGGGTTGTTTCTACTCACCACACATAAGGTTGTAAACCTCAATGTTTTCAAACGCATCCACTTCTGTTTTCTCTTTAAAGCTTGGGCCATATGCTAAGAATATAGCCTGGATTGTAATAGTAATAATAAAAAAAGAGTTACCTAAATGAATCCAAAGTCAAAACCAATTCAGTTGCACCTTATGAAAACTGGACAATGGAACAAAATACAGTCTTTTCACAGTCACAGAAGCTAAAAGACCAGGATTCTTCTGGTAAGAAAGGCAAATTTCTGCCATTGCACATAATTTGAAGAAAAATGCAAAGCAAAAATTCACATTATATAGAATTATATATAAGCAATTATATATATATATATTATATCTATATATAATTATATATAATCAATCTTATTTGGTTTTGGGGTGGTTTTTTAATACCTGTTGCACTCTGAAGTCTTTGGCCACTTCTTAAGTCACTTAAGAGTCTATGGCCATGGTTAAAGCAAGGAGCAGAGGCCCATTCCAAGTGCAGTAGAGACCTGCATCTGTACCACCAATAGCACAATGCAGTGCTGGGCAACCTTCTAGAGCCTGCAAGCCTTGTTGCAGAACACTGATACTATGAACAGTCTCACAGGAGCTTCTACTGCTTTATGAGCCTCCTGAGCTGCCTGCCAGGAGATATGGGAAACATGACTAGCAGGGCAATGATCTGTTCTAAAATAATATTATGTGTCCATAACAGAAAAAGAATTTTCAATTTATTATAGAAAGATGACATTTTGCTCCTTTCTTAAAAAAAAAAAAAAGCATCACTTGTGGCACCTGTGTAAGGTTATCTATTAAGGCTTCCATGGTAACCAGAATTTACCTTTTTTTCTATACAAAGATTCAGCATAATTCTGATCACTGACATTTGGTTTTAACATAGTTGCAAAGATCTGGAAGGATCTGAATCTGATTCTTAGGCACAGAATATGGGACTTAGAGTGGCATGCTTGACCTTAGTTAAAGGTTCACATCACAAAAAGTACATGTAAAACCAAAGCTCAAGACTTCAAAATATTTTCACTGTTACCAGAAGTGAAAATGAGATGAAACTGCAATACAGGCTATACTAACATACTAACATAGCTAATTACTTTTTTGTTCTGATGATATGATTAACTCTTTTAAGATAAGCAGAGACAATGATATTTAGCTTATTTGAGCATACAGGCTTCCAGATGCTCAGATAAACTCCCAGAGCCTACAGAGATTTTTCGGTCATTGCTTCAGTGGAAGAATGAAAGAGCAAAAGAATTCAGTAGCTAAACATGGTAGACTTGGTTTACTGCAGTCCACCTGTCTCCAAGCAAGTAAGGTAAGCCCAGACTGTTTTTATTACAGGACCCCAAAGAAACAGGCCTTGTACACATCGATGAAAGGCAATACAAATATTTGGACCTAGTATGTGCTTACAGTTTACATGTCTTGTGGCCAGAAAAGAACAAGTGCACTGCAAAAACTGTCGTTGTTCTATGTTCTGGTGATTTACCTGGTACATCATGATTTTGTATATAAGAAAGTGCAAGAATAGAACAGAATAGAAATCATCTTACCTCCATGCTTTTGAATTCGTTGTTATAGCCATGGTTACCACCATCGCAAAATGTGTAACTTTCATCCCTAAGGAGAAACCATCACAGGGTGTAAATAAAAATGACACAAATAGAAGCACTTAGTAACAGTCATTGTGGCTCACAGACTCAATCATTCCTTGAGAACTGACTCTGCCACCATATTGTAGTACTTATGGTTCATCATACTGTCCATTTCTTGAAGACCTTTCTCCTCTAACAGATTGCTATGGACAGTAATAAATTATCCTAGCTGGCTATGAGTGTACAGAGAAACAATATTTTCAAAGCAAATTGAAAAAATGACTATTTTTGAACTGAGGCCTTTACTTAGCTACAGGTTGCAGAACAAGTGTAATCTATTTTGGAAGAATTCCTAGTTATATTCTTTGGCAGAAAACTTACAATGAGAGAATTCTGCTGTTAGCCTCTGTGGAATAATATAAATAAGACTGCCAGGGATTTCACCTTACAAGACAGTGCATTTTCATCATGGATTCTGAAGGGTGAAGAGACGTGGAAACTGTGGGGATGGGTTATAGGATTAACAACACAACAGAATACTCTGACATAGTGACTAACACTTATTTTTATCTACCCATTGCTAAGACACATGGAAAAATAAAGAGATAGTCACCCCATACCCTTTCAATGCACAGTTGTCAAGTGCAGGTATCCTGTTTTCAGAGGCCCAAGAACACTTGAACAGAGTTTAAAATAGGGTGATTGTAAGATTTCCTTCAGTGCACATTTCTTTCTGTATGTCCTGGACAATTATTTGGTTTCACCAAAACAACCATGTTTCCTTTTTACGCATAGTATGATTTTAACTGTAACAAACATGGAAATGTAACAAGTCTAAAGCAAAACAGGAAGTGAAGCATCTGTGAAGGAAATTAAAGGGATGAGAGTGGGATGAAAAAAATAGAATAACAATCACACAAAGTCTGTTACCTCACAGCCAGCCACTGTCGATCCACCAAAAGATGAACTTTATCAATACGAATGTTGTTAGCATAGTGGAACCGTTTGGGCAAGTCGCTGGTCAGGTAGGGCTTGAAGTGCTGCGGTGATCTTCTGCACTGTGCAAGAGAAAAGAGTCCAGTCACAAGTTTCACTCAGTTTCAAAAAACTACCCATCATTCAAAATTAGCACAAATATCTTAGTGATAGGAACGCAAGCACAAAGTCCATTATTCACAGATAGCTTCTCGCATCACCTGCAGATGTCATTTTTGGCCCCAGAAGCAATGCAAGGAAAAGCTTTTTTGGAACTCTGAAAATAGACTACATAGAAATTGTATATCAAGTCCACAAATACTGTGGCTAAAAATCTAAGGCTTAAAGACACTCAGTAGAATTGTTTCGTCTATACTTCCATACTAATGCCATTGGCATCTATTTGGTAAGATTATAATCCACATGAGAAAGTTCCCTAGCAGTTTATTTCTGCCACCTTCTGTCACTTTACCATTCAATAAAGAATAAAGCAAGCCAAAAATACACAATATAGCACAGTCTAGGGTTTTAGCTGGAAGCCTGAACATGTAAATGTCCATTGCTCAGCTGTTAGCTAAAAGTCTTAGCTTTTACACCCACATTTAGTATGTTCATATAACTGCTGCATTAGCGGCCATGCCATGGAAGAGCTTGGAATTGTGAGCATAATGATAACCATATGACATACTGCAAAGACTTCACTATATATGGCCATTAGAAGCCATTCCAGCTGGCTGCAAGCATCATGGCAAAGTTTCAGAAGTGTTGCTCCTGATCATGAATTCAGCACTGGGATAACCCAGAATATCTAAAATGCTAAAGGAAGAGCTGCTAGGAAGCTGGGTCGGCCACAGAAGTTGACCTGTTTTACCACACAGCCTGTGCAAATTATACCATGCTTGGAGTCTGGTCTGACATCTTCACTTCTAAGTACTAGAATTGTATGCTTTGCACAGGATACAGACTTTTACATGTGACAAGAGAGTAACTGTGCCTCAGCAGTCCTCAAAGAAGAGCAGAGGGATCCAGGAACATGAAAAATAAAGATTCAGTGTGTTTGCTAGCCTGGAAGAAGTGGCGTAATTAAAAGGAAAAATAGAGGAAATCAGCATATGACTTATGTCTATTCATTATCAATTAATATACAACACACAACTCCCTTCTCTGCAAAAACCCCTCATTCTAATAACTTGACAGGGAAAAAATACACCATTTATGAAGAGAAAAGGAAAGAGGACATGTCCTGGTACCAGGCTATTCCCATAATGCACAAGATATATTATCAGTAGCAGTTTCAGCTGGGGTTGAGAACATGCAAACTGTGATATTCCCCTCATACCAATGCTCTTTGATGTGACAGACTCCGCATCATACAGCGAGCTGGGGGGGACAGCGCTGAGAAAGCTCCTTCAGCTATTTCCAGCCCATGAGCCCACTCCCGCAAGTTCAACAGGTTAACGGGAGACCTCTAGTGGAGATTTGTGGGAAACAGATCCGTTTGGGAGCCCAGGATTTTGACAAACTCAGAGCATTTTTATATATGTACCACAACACCTGTCTACTGCTTAGCACAGGACAAGCCACAGAATAGAAAACAAACTGGCAATGAAGAAAACAAGAAGAAGTTATGACAGCACACTGAGAGCAAGCAGCTGATATGTTTAACTCACTGAAAATTGTAAAAGGAAAGAAATTTAAAAAGGCAACTGTCCTACAAGTATTTTAGTTTGTCCAGCACATTCATCCCACATGTATTAATGTATATCTCGAACACTACAAAAAAAAAAAAAAAAGTGAATTATCCGTCTAAAAAGTATAAGGAAAGAAGAACCATGCACTGTCACACCACCTTTTAGTAAAAGAAATAGGTTTGGTTTTCCTTTGGTTTGCATTCTGTTCTGCACTTCTTTGTTTGCATCCTTCAGAATTCAGCTGTCAAAGTGTACCCACATGGGAGACACAGGCAAGCTTGGACCTGCCCTCAAGCACTACATCCATTCAGCATGGCTCAGTTCCAAGCAGAACTACCAGTACGGGGCCCTGTTGTGCTGCAGCATACGTAAAAGCACTGCAACTATTTCAGTGAGAAGTCAAAAGATTCTGAGAGAGTCATACTGCCTGATGTCAAAGGCCCATCTTATCTAGCACTATCTAATCAGATTTCCAAAATTTCCAGAATCAGACACAGAGAAAATGTGTAAGAACAAGCCAAGTATTGAATGAAGTTTCTTTGTCGTACCTGCTTAGCTAGGTTTCGGGGACTTTTTAAGTCAGATGTTCCTTGTGGATCAGATCTAAAAGCCCTTACAGGGCTGTCCTGCATTAATGTGTCTAAAATCCCCCCCTCCTACTTATATTTCCAGCCTCTACAGCACTTTGTGGCAATGTGATCTACAATGTCATTATCTCTTGTGTGGAAAGTTACTTTAGCCTAGCCCGAGTACAGCACTTGTGTTCTAGTGCTAACAGATGCCTATTGTCTAAAGCATTTCTAGGCTGTACTCTCTTCTATCAGGAAGATATATCCAAGTTTCTGCCCCTGAAGTCAGCCCCTTCTCTTTCAAAGTGAAGTACAGAACAATTCTCTCTGAACAGAGATCCCCTATGGCAAGCCTATGTGCATCATCTTTGAACAACTTCCAGAACTGCCGCCCAAGGTACACTGGAGTCAGTACACTATTTAAACTGGCACCATAGTCTCATATTTTACAAACCGTGTTTTTTCTTCAGATTCCTATTAAGAGTAGCTATGAGTAAAAGTCATGAGAATATTTACTCACTGTGAGGTTTTTAACGATTCCTTCTGAGTCAACTGTTAAAAAGAAAAGATGAATTAATGTACATTTGAACGGCTGAAGGACAAAACCTCATGAGAAAAACTTACACATGCTTTTTGTCTATTAAGCTGATTTTCTTTATTAGCTTGTGAAGATCGTGGCAACTATAGCCTTCCACAGGTAGGAATGTTATGTTTCCAATGGTAAGTGCCTGTAAGTGTGTCTATGGAAGTAACTAGAACACTAGAACTTTGGGTTCATCAGGACAGACTGTAGAAAACTGCCATGCTGATGACTGCCTATACCTAAAGCTGACAGATCATCAGACCCAAGATTTTTTCTCTTATCTAACCCCTGTTTGAAGTGCAACCTTTTTCTTATTGAACAGGGCCTGGAGAACTTGTCTTGTATTTTGCTTCCAACAACAGTCACAGAGGAAATTTCAGTCTATCTCGGTATTTTCACCTTGCACATTTTGAAAGAGTAGTTTAACCATTTGAGATTAACTTTCTAAAAAGTAAATCTGAGCACTTCACGGAAGAAAAATTCCTACAGAAAATCTAAGACTATTAGAGGAAATGAGTCAACAATTTTATTGTGATTGAGAGACAGAAAAACCAGGAATATTCTTTCCTCAGCTCATTACTCTGCTTTTTGCTGACTTAAACCAATGAAAATCTGCTTTATGTCATATAAATATTGTGCCTTCAAATATAAGTACAATTATAAAATATGAATAAAAAGTACAGTGGGATCCCAGCTCTTATTTGCAACCTGCAATAACTATCCCTTGTACAATACTTTACAAATTATTTGAAAGTCAATACACAGAGCATTTCCATGATTTTATCTCCATTGTTTTTCCTGGTACAAAAAGTTCTGGGATTTTTTTTTCCCAGTCTGGTAGCATGGTATCTATTTAGAGTCAGAGTTAGCTCAAATAGTTTCAATTTTCTGTTCTTTTGAAATTCTAGCTAAAGGGCCTAACCAAGGCTTAGATTCCACTGTGATAAGGTTCAGACTCTGTAACTTTGTGCACACAGAAATATTCATTACTTCAAAAAGAATGACTCTGCCAATGTTGCACAAGAAATCTTTGAAGAGCAATGCACTTAAGAAAGACCTGAATTCCAGTAAAAAAAAATACTACCTTTACTTCTTCTTTCCATGCCAAGAAAATACAAAATTAGAGTCTGCAACAATCTTTTCTAACCTTGAAATTCATCTAAAGTGGTCATTCTTGAAAAAAAAAATCCCAAATAACTTCCATGGATGTTGAAGCCAAGTTAAGGGAGACAGAAAGCTGCTCACACTGCTGATTACTTCTGATTATCCATTTCCTTATTTGTTTGTTTGTTTCCTGCTCTATTGATTGCTCAGTCCCAGGATTGGTCCATACTTACAGGTAAAATAGTCCTTTGGAACATTCTTTGCTCGAATGCGAGCTGCAGGCCCAGCATACAGGTAGAAATTCACCTCTTTGAAGTAATTAGTCATATATTCTAACTTCTTGCAGTAGGTCTTCTCCATCCCTAAAGACCAACATAGAAACAGTACTTTTTCATATGGCAAGGAAGATGAAGTGATTTATAAAATGGATTAACACTACTAAGCCCACATATTTCACACAAGAAGAAAACAGTGACTCAGTAAAATTAACTTGAAAACAGAAGTATATACATTACCATGATCAGCCAAAACAATGAGGTTTACACACTTGTGCAGGTTTCTTTGTTTAAGTCCATCCATGAGCATCCCCACTGCTTGATCTGCTGCCTGTAAGGCTTTGATTACCTGTGACATAAACCAGTTTAAGATCCTTAAAGGTTGAACTTTTTGCCTTCATGCAAGTAAAAATTTAATACTTTTGGATTACAAATTAGCAAACATTGAAGTACAGTGTAGGAATAAATAAAAGACAGCTCTGAGGATTTGCCAGGCCACGTGCTTCTAAATATCACATAGTAATATAATTAAAGTTCAGTCTAAATATAAATAATATTTTTTTTCTATTAGTATGATCTGAAATTATTTTCTGTCAGTCTGTTTTGTTTATGGTTCTTTTGATTCACACACAGTGTGGGAATCATAACATTAGGCCTCAACCACAAGTAAAAGTTTTTAACAAAAAGTCATAAAACAGTCATGGCAATTTTTCATCTACTATCCTTTTCAGGTCTATAAATTGGTTAAGTTCATAGTACAACACAATTTTTAGTGCAATTAAGTATTAGAAAAATATAGAAACTACTTACACCAGCACTAACTGGTCCAAATGAATGTCCAGAAGAATCTGGCTCTTCAATATATAAAGTGTATATATCAGGCCTTGAGTTAGAAATAAATAAGAATGGAATATTATGAGAATTTAGAGGCAGCATCTAAAGAGAACACTTTGATTTGAAAAAAAAAGCAATATTAAATGACATTTTAAAAGGAATTATGAATAACTTCTTCAAACTTTGATAACAGTCCATACAGCAAACATAATCATCCAACTTCCTCTGAGTTTTCTAATAAATCTTTTTGTTTTGTTTAATGTTTTCTAACATGGACTCTTTGAAGCTACAATTTCAGAAACAATATCCAGTGTCTTTAACAGGTAAACAGAAATCACTGGAAAAATCCAAGATTTCAGACACCAGAGTAAACATGCCTTTTTGAGATGTAAATGGAACTACCATCTGAAAGAGCTCTTCCTGACTCAGCAGTGAGACTCTAGAGAGAATCTCCTAACTGCAAATACATTAGGATTTTATTAGCAAATTGTCATAAAATATTTCATTTCTTTACACACCACAAAGTTAACACCACGATCAGCACTGACATGTACTTTTCATCCTGAATTACTCACTGCAATTACTTTCATGTATTTAACCTTCCATGTGCAATAGCCTTCACATAAAAATCTTTCACCCACACACTTAAACTAGAAACTGAATCAATGTTTCCTACAGGACACACACCAAGAAAAAAGACACAACAATCAAATAAAACTCATACAACAGTACATCCTGTTCAGATATATGTTCACTTCTTAATCTTTTGTACCTACAGTCTTATCATAGCTATGATAAGATACAGAACAGGCTTAAGCTTAGCAAATAATCATTTAAAATGGTAAGGAAGATTTCACGTTTCACAAACACCAACATAAATTTCAATTGCTAAGTATTAAAACCTTTCTAAGTTATAGTCTTACAAAGCAGGTAGGTATTACAAGGTGATACCTCTCAGACTGGGCATTATCAAACCACTTCAGTATTCCTGAAATTCTCTCTTCATATGGAATAGAACTGAAAAAAAAAAAAAAAAAAAAAAAAAAAAAAAAAAAAAAAAAAAAAAAAAAAAAGTTAACAAGGCTTTCTGACTAGCACTTCTATTTCCTAGATACAGAGAAAGTGTCCATACTCTAGTCATATATTAAAGTCACCGATCTGGAACTAAGAATGATATATTTTAACAAGGTATAGCAATTAATTTTATTACTCTCAATTTTAATTTAATGTAATTCACTTTAAGTGGTAAATTAGACAGACCCTGATTTTGCAAACACAAACCTGTGTTGGTGGGACTACTTATATATTTTAAAATACATGCAAAAATGGGTATTTTAAGCTGAGGAAATAAACCTGAAATACAAGGTAGATTAATTTTTATTCTTTCCAGCGTATATAAGCCTTGGACTTTCATATTTTAAAAGTAAGTAATAATCCCATCAAAGTCTTTGTAAGATCATGCTTTGTTTCCTATGAGAGAATTCACACATTAAATAGCTCTGCTTTCCATCAAAGTCATGCACAAGCTGTATGTTAGTTACTCACAGTACTTAGGTGCTTTCTGAGTACCAAGCCTACAAATCGCTGCAAAGCCTGTTACGTATAGAGATTTATGGTTCTATGCTTGCTTTAGATTGTCTTTCTAAAGAATCATGGGAAGTACACTGCAATCATCTGTGTAGGTTATCTGCCAGCTTATTCTCAAGTGCAAGTATTTTCAGAGTGCTATATAATATCTGTTCATTTTATGCATGGAAATATGGCAATCATTGGTGCAGCTTAGCAGTGGCTACTAATCATTTCCAAGATGCTCTCCTAGTGTTTTGCATTTGACTAAGACTTCTAAACTGTCTAGGAGAACAGAATATACAGTACCCTTTAACTTTCTCATCCTAATCCTAAGTGAATCCCCTAAATGGCTTTGAACATTTCAGGTATTTTTGGTCATTCCATGGCATAACCAGGACAATGTGACATGGCACTTATCTGTCAGACTTGTTTAAAAATCTTGTATTTCATTTCCTTCAACTGTCAAATAGCAGTTTGGGTTTTTGGAGTAATCTGCAGGAATTTAGTACAAGCCATATCAAACCTTACCCGTTGTATTTGACGTAGAGGGTGGGGTATGTTCCCCCAATTGGAACATCAGAGCCTGGCCAAAAGAAGGTGCCTGCTTTCAAATTTTGGGACATTGCTGTCAGCCAGACCTTTAGGTAAAGATAAACAAATGATTTTCTGTCACCACTGGAGGACTTCAGATCACAGAAGTAGAAATATGTGCTGCAAGCACACATTTTTCCTTCTCTTTTCACACATCACAGTTACCTAATGAGCATATCTGATCTGAAGTTTTGTTTCCTACATGCACATTCTGAAGAAACACTGGTAGCATGGAAACCATGAAGTTGTAACTTCCTGGATAGTCTCAGCATAGAAAAAAACACATAGGTATTTCATAAATGCCAATGGGCA
>WBNO01024579.1:0-17646 GCA_013400575.1 Peucedramus taeniatus
GTGTCATTGGAGGGTTATAGTGCTATCTCTTCAATGTCACTGGGCAATTTAATAGTCTATCAGGGTGTTTGTCTCCTATAAAGGAATGAAAAAAAAAAAGTTATTTATATAAAGTTTGTGGGAAAGTTTTGTGTAAAAAATGTAAACATCAGAAGGCTTAGTAAAACTTGAGAAAATCAGGGTGACATAGAGATAAATAAAAGAGATCATGCTTTGTGTCAGTAGGGAATTACATTTAAAGATCTATGAAGGCATTTCAAGTCCTATTTGATGCTGGGCGACAAAAAACTTCACTCCAGATTTTTCAGCCGTTGACATCAGATTTTTCAGTATTAACATCACTGCCCATGACCATAGTTTAAAACAAACAAACAAATAGTCAAAACCACAATAGTTTGATCAACTGGAGCTGCAAATACATATAAAAATAAAGTTAAGTCAGCTGCCAGAGAAATAAAAACACGTGTGACCAAAATTCTGGATGTGCATACATTCAAATGGTTTGGGTGAGGACTATCTACAAGATCATTAAGGTGTCAAATACTTCTATATCTTGCAGACAAATTATAGTATAATTGTTGAATTAACTAATGTTAAAAGAAAATTCTTAAAAATCATATGAAATTATTGAATTTTAAAAATTTGTTTGCATTTCAGACACCATCAAGTTTATATTCTCTTAAAGTTATTGAACGTAACAAAAATGCATTTTTTTGCTTGGTAACTAATGCAAATATGAAGAAGAAAAACCTTGAGTGTTTTTCCCCAAAACACTCCACTCCAGCCACTGATGTACATTATGTTTGGAAAGAGGCAGAGAGGGATATATGACTCACTAATGACACTACAATTGAGAAAAAGTATATTGTAATAGAGGATTCTCTACTAGAACTAGAAATAATCCTGTTGATAATAAAAACACCAGTCCATTTATATCTCATTTCCCTACAACATAAGTGTTTGCACTAAGTTTTTCAAGGCTCTGCCCAGAGAGCAGATTCTTAAAGCTGCAAATTATACCCTTTACATTTTTTTCCTCAAGTTGCTTAAATTGTACCAGTATATCCACAAGAAGTGTGATCATGAGTCTATTTTTACTTCATGCAAAGTGTATATAAAAAAAAATTAATAACTATGCTTCACTAAATTGAATTATTGCTTAAATCAAATCCAAATCCCAAATTTCCTGAGTTTAGCTTTGGTGTTTACTGCTTGACTAGAATTGCTGCCTGAGATCAATGGGTAGTAGAGAGAGTAATAAGATAAAAAGAAGGCATATTACAAGTTGAAAATCACTGAAAATCATTGACAAAGAAAGGTACAAGAACAGAGCTGCGGAAAGCAGTAAAAGAAAGTACAGTATTAACAACTTGAAGTTAAGAAAAAAACCCCTAGACATATTGCTAATATTAAAATATTCAGTCTAAGACTTTCACTTTGCCATGTTAAAACTGCATTTTCTTCCCAGAGGAGATACTGACCTACTCTAAGTACAGAACTGTGCTGACTCCATAGCAGTGTGACTATACCTCTTCCTAACAGCACCTCTTCCTCAATTCCTTCAAATTCTTCTCATTTGAATCAAAAAGAAGGAGAGTTAGTTAGGCAAGACTTGTTCTTCTATGAGCTTAGATTTTTAGACCTGTTTTCCACCTTTATGAACTTTCATATCTTTATTCAAAGTGAATAAGCTCTCAGCATGAAAAATTCTTTACTTCTCCACTATTTCTGTAACACAACAGCTAATACATATTTATAGTTTTTTAAGCCACTTAACTGAAATCAAGATCGCTGTGTCTTTAATTCATCTCTTGGTCTTAACCAATGCAGAAACTGCAGAGATTATTCATAGTGTACTTTTTATCTCCTTGGATGCAAAATCAGAGATGACTCACAAAAAGTTTAAAAGTTTCTTAGCTCAAGTGACTATGCAGCCACATAAATATTTTAACCAAAGGACCTAAATTGAGTTATATGCTGCTTAGAAGAGTCTACTTGCATTGTTTTCTTTTTTTCCTCCTCTTTACAATTTTTTGTCACTGCCTGCCTTAACCTCATAATTAATCTACTTGGAGATCACCTTGGGTGATGTACATTCAGAGCAGACAAGTATCTCTGCATGGAGCTGATAAATCAAAGGCAGCACAGATTTGTTCAAAACAGACACTTGTTCTGGATTCTCCTCAACAGTTCTGAAGGGCTGACACACCACATATGTGCAACTCCAGCCAGCCAGGGATGTGATCTTAAGGGAGGTAGTTCTATAATCAGTTCTAGATAGTGATTCTCTGATGGATTCCTGCTGTTTTACAAGTCCTTCTCTGTCAATCCCTACATCTTTATTTCTCATGGTAATTAAAAAATATATTTAAAAAAAAAAGTAAAAAAAAACAATGCAGTAAACCATGGCATAAGAATAAAAGACTGGGTCTGTATAAATTCCAACACAAGTACAAGTGCATCATTCAGCAGTTGTCTGATACTGCAGTTAAGCCCCTGTGCTCAGGATTCTGCTGTTGAAGTCTGCATGTGCTTTATGGTGTTTGTGGTGTGTCACCAATGAAATTGTCATCCCACCAAGTACTTAGCACTTAGAAAGAGATTTTCAACAAGTCAGCCTGCTCACCAGCTGAATACTTTTTATATTGGCTCCCAGCATAAAGTGAAATATAGATCTTCTTTTGCTTAGGGAAAAACCACCACAAAACAAAACCCCAAACAAACAGCCCAATTACAGAAGACAGAGCATTGACAAATGTAGATACTTCATTTCCCCAATGTAGTAGCAAAAAAACCCAATTTTTTAAAATTTAAAAAATTTATTTACCAGTTTCTTCAGTAAATGTAGGGTCAGTAGTATGTTTAAAATTAGTTTGTGGCTCAAGCTTATATTTCCTTTGTGGCTCTGCAAGTGACATTAAGTGATTCAGCCCTTCTGGAAATTCAGTCTCCTCCCAAAACACTTTTCCTTTTTCTATGGCAGAAGAGCTTCTTGCAGAAGCATGAACTTGGTAGGTTTGTGGGAGAGGAACTGTAGAGTGGTGAGTGAAGGATTTGGCAGAGCTGGGGAGGTGGTGGAATACAGAGGGATCTAATACCCTCAACAGAGCATTAAAAACTTCCAGTCTCCTCAAAAACCTTAGAGTAATTTTGAAGCTGCTTTCCAACTTCCTCTGACTCATCTCAGAACCATATGTATTAGCAACCCCAAAACCACTCCTGCTGCAGAAATTGTTCTCCCTCAAGGTCTCTGAAATAAATAACTTATTTTCTCTTTATCCTTAGGCCAGTGAGTTTCAGATATGGCTTACATTATTGAAAAGGCTGAAACAGCTCTTCGGGAAAGATGAGTCTTAAATTTCATTTTGCTCTAGTGCCTAGGCTTCTTAATGTTGGTTATTTAGTTGGGGATTACATCCCTGAATCCTTTTCTGGACTTCAGTGTCTAAATCCCTTCTTTCAAAAAGTTTTTTTTCAAAAGAGCTTCCAGGAAATAAAGAAGTGAGACAGGTCTTTTAGCTAATAAACAGAAAGAGAGTTAAAGCCAGGATGCTATTTCATTTTTCTTCTCTACTTGAAAACATTCAAACTATGCAGATAACTCCTCATATTGTAATGCTTTCATTTCAGGTCATAAGTGAAGAGCAAGGAAGATCATGACACTGTAAGCTACTAGAAGCTCACATGGTGCATTAAACAGCAGGAGGTTTGCTAATGAATGACACTTGAACTTCACTATTTAAAAGTAGCAGCCAAAACCTGATTGTACAATTTTAGCCAAGGCATTGCAACTTTGTCCTAAGGTAAAACCATGTTTGAATTTCCGGTCACAAAAGTTTTGATGGATCAAATTCCACACATAAAGTACATCACACCTTAGAAATATCTTGGGTCTGTGCTATAAGCACAAAGCCAGTTTTTTGTTCACTTATTTCATCAGATAAAACTTTACATGTGACCATGTTGGTGGTTATACCTTTATTTTTGGATTGCTGTTTTCAAGCCTTTGGATGATAAAAGGTCCCAGTCAACAAAACTTGTATTTTCACTGGCCCAAGATAGCATGATAAAGCAAAGTATTACATTACCTCTCAGTGTAAAAAGAAGTGGAGAACTTTACTGATAACCAGCTTATACAAAACTGTGACTCTGTTTAGCATTTTCACCAAGTTTTTCCATTTATCTGGAAGAAAATCCAATTGTTTCCCTGGATTTGCTAAGGGCATTCTGTCTTATGAATGAAATATAAAGGTCAATTTCTTCCACACTGACATTCAAAACAGTATGTGGTACTTCACATAACTATATTTTGTCCACTGACAACTCGTGGGATTGTTAAGGTTGGCAAAGTCCTCTAAGATTTTTGAGTCCAGTTATTAACTGAGCACTGCTACATTTCCACTATGGCATGTCTTCTAGTGCCACACACATATTGTTCGAAAACTTCCAAGGATGGTGATTCCACCACTTCTCTGGACAGGCAGTTCCAAGGCCTGTTCACCCTTACAGTGAAGAATTTTTTCCTAATATTCAATCCAAACTTTCCCTGGTGCAACTTCAGTCTGTGTCCTCTTGTCCTGTCCCTTGTTGCCTGGGAGAAGAGACTGACCCTCACCTGGCTACACCCTCCTTTCAGGGGGTTGTAGATGTGGGAAACCAGGACATCTCTCTCGTTGCCTTGGATGGGCTGAGCCCTGGACAGGGGGCTCGGAGGGCTTGGCACAGAGCCCAAGACCCTTTTGCCTTCGATCTTGAGCCATGGAAAAAGTTAACAACTTTATGTGAAGAGTTAAAAACCAGGGAAAGTAGAATAGAATGAGTAGCTTATTACTGAGTAGAGAAATAAAATGTTAAGATTTATATGAGAAGTGTACAGGGGGGTCAAGATGGAGGAATCTGGGCATGTACTGTCCTTCTTCCTTCTTCTTCATGGCCTCCATCTTCTTGGTGATGGTGGCACTTGGGGATTGGTTTAGAGTAGAAACTCACTGTCTAACATAGGTGATAGGTATTGGGAATTAACTGTAAATAATGTCTACGTAGTTTATAGTATAAAAAGACAACACAGCCCCCGGGGCGGGCAGTGTGCCTTGGNCAATGCCCTTCTCTGGATATCTTGTGAGCCTTTCTTCTCAGCTTCCCTAGATCTCTACTTTGCCATCCAAATGAAGACTCACAGCATAAATAGTTGCCATTGGGGCTACTGAGAAACTAGCCATGACCAACAAACAGGAGGAGAAAATCTAGTGTACCTCATATAAGCATGTCCTTAATTTTATTTGATGAAATACCAACCAAATAAATGTCTGAATAATCCTTATTGTCCTTTATACAGGAAGTGGGGATTTTAAGTCTATTTTCATAATACTCTTCAAAGGTTAAAAGCATATTCCCACTTGTAAAGAAATCTAAGATTTTAGCCCACAAAGTGTACCATGTAAACAAACAAACAAAAAAAAATCAACATTTTGAATTGGTAAGTACTATTGAAAGAACAACTTCTTTGTTGCTCTGGCTCCTATTGAGGTCCCTCAGTAGCTTAAATAGTTCTCTACAGAGTTGAAGGTGAGGTTCAAATCTCTTCAGGGAAGCTCCCAGGTATTTTTTTCCTATGAGGTTAAGCTGCAACCAGAGCTCACTCACCTGGATATGTGAGTCAATTTCAAAAGCACAAAGGTGGTTCCTGTATCACAGTAATTGTCACCAGTGCTCAGCTGCTGGGCTACATGCTACCAAAACAACTGTTTGATAGTATCCAGGTAACCAGGTAGACAAAACAAAAAGTGTCACAGGAAAAAAGTGGCATTAATTTGTAAAACAAATTCCTGTAAGCTTGCCATCTGCAATGGGAAAAGTAGCAGAAACTAACAGAAGAGGTGGAAAACAAATGCAACACCAATCACAAAATACATCTAAAAAGAAGTATTGCTTACTATAATGCTGGATAAAGTCAGAATGGCTTCTCAAAAATAAAGGAGCACTATTAGACTTGGGAACTAGCATTTAAAATAATTAAGTTCACAGATAAGGGATATCTGGGCAATACTACAAGGCTTTCAAGAAGATTAACTGAGCATCTTAAAGAAGCTAAGTAGCCATGGCATAAAAGGATGGTCCTGTACAATTTGTTGAAAGATTGGATAAGGTGAATTTTCATAGTGGAGACATAATGTGTTGAGAGTTTCACATGTGCTGGTTTATATGCTAATCAACACTAAAAATATATAAACCATTCATTAAAGAGAAAAAAGAATGAAGTGGAAAAGGTTGTTTATGAAATTACTTTGTTTAAAATAGATTTTATGAAACTTACAGGACTACAAATTGGAAAATAAACTTTAACATAAAGTGATGAAAGTAACAACAACAACAAAGATTCCAGCACCTACAGATAGTAAGGAGACTATTAAAAGAAGGCAAAATTTGGGGCTACAATAGATAATTTCAAGGAAAAAAAAAAACCCAACAAACAAGTAAAAGAAAAAAACAACAGAAAAGGGAGAATTTAAAGTGTAATATCAGTCAAAATAAACGTGGTAATTGGTGGGAAAACTAGTAGTGAAACTATTGAGATCCAAATACAACTCTTAAAAACTTAGAAGCTAAAGTGTAAGTTAGGTGCTCAGGAAAATCCATGGTAAAATGTCAGCTGTTTTCAGAACATAATAGAAGCCAGTTATGTGGAATAATTTCTCAGTAACCACACTATTAACATCAGCACCAAAAGAAATAGGTTGGTAAAGAAGAAAATTTCTTTCAAAAAACATGGGGCAATAAAAATCTTTCTATGAGCACCAAAGTTTACACATACCCCCTGAGCTCTGCTTACACAGAGATCAGCAGAAAAACCCATAAGAGCAACATTTTATTCCTTCACAAGAGTTTAAAAGATGCATTTTCTGCATTGTACCTGGTACTGATTACCTTGGTGTCTTGCACTGACAGGAGGATTTGCCCTTAAGTAATAGAAAGAGTGTGACAGTCTTGTAAGGGATTTTCTTCTGAAGCAATGCACAGAAAACTTGATTTCTGGTATTAAATTTGTCACATTCCTAAATATTCTCAAAAATACTTACAGTTGAATTTTAAAAAAATCACATGGGTCTGTCCTTTTAAATTTATTTCAAAGCAGGACAGTATTATTTCTATTTAAATAATTTTTTGCTACTTTACAAGTCAAAATAATTTACCCGGCAGATCTCTCTTGTTGCCCAATTGTGCTTCCTACTTTGATGTTGCAGAAGTAGTTAAAAGGAATGGAATGTTTCTTGATCTCCCAAATTACTCTATGCATTCAAAAGTATTAGAACCCCTTGAATATTTGAAGTGAAGTACTTAACTTTGGGCAGATCCTTTAAAATGGAGAGCTAGAGTGTTGCAGGCTAAAGGAACGATCGCTAATAAGGAGCCTCAGGCCCTTGGTGTCCACCATCTTACACTGAGAAGTGTACTGAGCAGTTTGGAGTGTAGCTTGGAGCAAAACTAGAAACTCTTTAGCTTTCCACCGGGTATATACTACAGTTTTCTTCTCTATTCTGGTAAAGTAACAAATTCTGGTACACATTTGCTGAAGAAAAACCAAACAAACAATCCTAGAATATGACCTGCAGTTACAGCCCAAGTCACACATGCATCTCAGTATTTACAAAGTATTGAGAACTATAAAGACTTTTCAAACAGAAAAAAAATCTGTAAGATGTTTTGTTGAACACCAAAGGAAGTATGCAGAAACAGAAAAACTTAGTAGAAAAGAGTATTATGCAGAGTACTAACTATAAGAGTTTCTTCAGCCATTCTAGGTACAGTAACCTCTGCATTCACCCTAGGAGAATTTGGATTACACAGCAGCAACTACAATCAAACCTACAAAATGTGCAAACCTGAAAATCTATTTGATCAGTCACACTTTATAACTAGTAAAAGCAGTTTTTCAAAGCTTGTATTACATTGTGACATCTGATGGGGAGGATTATTTTGTATAGCTGCTTCTTGAAAACTATGTTTTGGTATGCATTAGTCATTAAAGACAGTGTTTCATAAAGAATCTCATAGCTTCAAAGATTGACACTTTTCTCAAGTTGAGTTCTCTTTATATTGAGGAAGAATACATTTTCATTTCAAGTATACTGGCTTTGTGGAGGTGTGAAAAATATCTGAAGGTATTGCCTTTGTACAGTTATAAAAACATCTTATATTCATGTAGATATATGTCTTTCATGAACTTCTTATCTCAGTAATCGGCAAATTCCATGGATGGGTTACTAAAGACACCTAAGGCAGAGGTATGTGCCCATTCCTGATGCTGTTCTGCCCAGCACCAGCAAAACTATCAATAAGTAAGGAATCAGTGAGATGTGGTACCTGACTCCAGTGACATGAGATGACTAATTAGTATATCTGGCTTAGCTATTCTGGATTTATTTCTCAAGCTCCCAGCTTCATTTTTAAATGTAAAGTCTGTTCTGCATGCTCATCTCCAGGACAGGTTAAAACTCCAAGAATGTTGTGTCTTTATCCCATCTGAAGACTAAAATAAGTGGAGTTTTCACTTGACATAAGGGGAGAACTCAAATTAAAAATAAAAAAAGTATTACATTTTTCTTCTAATGGAAAGCTGGTCTAAAGTAAGTGTTGTTGAGTTCTGGGAAATCTTACTTTCAATTAGTTATGGATCTTTTGTTGTTGCTGTCATCATTGATGCTAAGTTATGGTATGCTTAGAAATTCTGTGGAGAATAGGTTTACTGTCATTCATCACTGAGATTTATGGAGATCCCATAACAGCAATTAAATGGAATTGTTTACCCAATGCTGTCACCAGAAGAGGATATAGCCTGTAGAGTGGAACTATACAGGGCCTGAAAATGTTTTGTTTGTCAGTCACATCTGAAACATGAGTCAACAAGCGTCTCTTTAAGGTCCTCTACACAGTTCAAGAAAATCACAGTTCTTGGCCAATAAAGAGTTTTGGTTTAAATGCTTGTTTTGTCTGTAAAGCCAAATGAAATGCTTCATTAACTCATTCTTAGTCAAAATTATAAAAGGATGTCTGGCTTTCTTTGTAAGCACTTATGTGCTGTTACTTGTAACCCTCACTTGTGACAAAGAGGAGACCCCAGTGTAAAAGAGGAGACCCCAGTGTAAAAGACATTACTATTACTATATATTACTATATATCATCCCTTGGTCAAACAGAAGTTGCATGATGCATAAATCAGTGCATAAAGTGCAAAAACATTCACAGAAATATTTATACAAAAAAGGAATGAAATAAAAAAGAGGAAGCATTTCTTTTGCTCCACAGCTCAAAGCTGTTCCTCACATCAGAGTTTCAGAGAGACATAGAAAAACATAAAGCTTTGTATCGTAGAGATCCTGTGGTGATATATACAAGGTGAATTCAAGTTTTTGCATTTGTAAAGTGAAAATAAAGAAGTGGTTTCATGAAGAAATAAGATATTACCATGTCTCCCATAACAGATACTGAAAATCTCTAGTAAGTACAAGATATGATGCCATATCCGAGGGAAAAGCACAAAGCTGTGTCAGGGGAGGTTTAGGTTAGATATAAGGAAAGACTTTCACACAGAGGATGATTGGGCACTGGAACAGGCTCCCTAGGGAAGTGGTCACAGTGCCAAGCCTGAGAGAGTTTAAAAACCATTTGGACAATGCTCTCAGGCCCATGGTGTGACACTTGGGGTGCTCTGTGCAGAGCCAGGAATTGGAACCTATGATCCTTCTCAGACCCTTCCAACTCAGGGTAGTCTGTGATATTGTCTTCAGTTCACTTCTTTCTTCACTTACCTACTCTCAGGGTGTGCTTGAGAGATTTATAAATAACTGCTCAGGAAACTCATTGGAGTGCTGAAATAAACACCATGAAAGAGGACTAATCAGCAAAAAGAAGTACATGCAGAGTGTCATGGTATGAGTTTTCTGCATCACTGCTAAGGACTGCTTCATGCAGCAGTGCAGCTGCATGGGCATTCCATGCCAATATTCAGTGAAATAGTATATCTACTCTAGCAGACTCAACCAATCAAATAAAGGTTCTTTCTCCCTAATATAGCAAGAAGTGAGGCATATCCTATAAAAACATTATTTTATAGAAGCAGGTCTATTTAATGCTTTAGAACTACCACTGGAATAGCTGGTATGACCTTCAGTTTTCAATGTGCAAATATTTTTAGCAATCCATAACTGTCATAGCTGATGAAACTTTCTACTACCATACATAAAATCTCTGTAAAACTTCCATTATTTATGAGAATTAGTAATAACGTGTGGTTGTTCTAATGGGTGCTTATGTGTGATTGCAATATTAAGGACACACTCTTTGATTTAAAGTACTTTGTTTTTAACAGGAAGTGGTATAGTAATTTTCAAAATTTCAGAGTTGGTTTACTTTAATAACATTTATAAACTACAAGTAATTTCTTCTACTGCTATAGAATATTTTTAATAAATACAATATAATTTCAACCATTTTCAGTGTCTTAGCTGTAAAAATAATTTATTCAATGAAATCCGTAAATTGGAAGAAAACTCATGTTGCAAAAAGCTGTTATGTATATATATGTGTGTGTATGTATAATTACAATACCAAGTCAGGAAATTTATTTGTTATAAGTTCTTCAGTCAAACCTAAGTTGAGCACAGTCACATTTTTTAGAAGTGCCTTATTATAACCAAAGGAAAGCCTGTAACTTTAGTTTACCTAGGAATATCTTAACAAGGTTACAGGAGATATGGTTTTTAATCCCTACAGTACTCTTTCTTCACAAAACTAATTTACAGAAAGTACTAAACAATTCCTTCATGAACTGGGAAAATGAAAGAAAAATATCCTTTGAAAAGTTTTCTGGTTTAAGTGTTGGTATCAAACATCAGGTCACACAGGTATTTGCCAGTTCACCTTTACTGCTCCACAGGGAAAGTGTCACAGGAGAAAGCAGATAAAGAAAAGCCTTATACTACTCAGTAGAAGTTATGAATGGATTAGGTGACAAGTTTGTGCTTGTGGGGACCTGCCTTGTGTGACAAGAGAACAGGAGCCACCCCTATAGACAGAGCCAGTCCCAGCCAGCTTCACTGCTGTTCAAAGCTGAGCCCATCAACAATACATTATCAAGGGATAATGTATTTCTTAAATACATTATCCCTTGTGATAATGTATTTGTGATAATATATTTAAGAAAGGGCAAAAAGTGCTGCATGCCAGTTATGAGATGGAGAGTGAAAGAAATGAGCAAAAAAGCCCTGCAGACACCAATGTCAGTGTAGGAGTGGGAGGAGGTTCCCCAGGCACCAGAGCAGAGATCAGCCTGTGGCCCATGTAGACAGCATAGATGTGCTTATCCAACTGCAACCCATGGGCAGGAACACAGAGCAGATATCCACACCGATGTTGGTGGGAGAGGATGGAAAAGCAACATGAGTGAATTTGATCCTGAGAAAAAGGGAGGGATGAGGGCAAAGTGGGTTTACTTTGTCTTTCTCACTCTCCTATTCTATTTTTAATTAGCCATTAATCTTCCCTAGTCAAGTTTATTTTGTCCATGATGGTAATTAGCAGGTGATTTCCTTGTCTTTATCCTGACCCCTGAGCTTTTTTACCATATTTTCTCATCCTGTCTTGCTGACAAGAGTGAGCAAGAGCACTCTGGCTGAGAGTCTGACAGTCAGCCAAGGTTAACCCACCACAGTTTTGTAGATCTAGGATAAGAATTATTTTGCTACAAAGAACTCTGGAGAGCCTTCCAGAGTCATCTAAAAATAGAAGTTAATTGTTTTATTAGAAGGCTAATACAATATCATTTCCTGCAGCAATGACACAGGACATCAATAAGGTCCTGTGCTATGCATAAGACCTTTAAATCAGACCAATTACACCTCTTTAGATAAATGCCTTTAGAAATTTATTCAATGGCAACGTTATCAGCATTGTGGAAAACAGCACCAAGTGAACATCAGTGGCTAGTTTCTGATAGCATTCAGACCTGAGCGAAACTAAACATCATTTTAACCTGCTTACAATTTCACTACTACTGATTTGGGATTCCCAATCTGAGCGTGATTTCTGGAAGACAGGTACTCAGCATTATCTGAAAGTACCATTCACCTAACAATATCTTTGATAAAAGAATCACTTTCAGAATTCTCACTCCACTTCTTACTTAGAGGCAATACTCAGCACAAAGATGTAGTTACTTTAGTTTAAGCAGGAATCAACAAGTTAGAAAAAAGGCTCTGAGATTACTAACTCCTGAATTTAACAGCTTTTTGTTCAAGAGCACAAAAGGTCCTGCCTTACTGAGCTGTAATTTAACTTTATTTGCTTACACTGTTATAGAGTCTGAATTGACAACATGAAAAGTTATCAGTCTTAAAAAAGTCACTTGAATATGATCTGTGTTTCAAACGAACACTGGAGTAAGAATAAGGGCAAATTAAAAGAAATCATATGAAATTAAAAGAAATCATGTTTTATCATGTCTACTGAAAATTCTAGAAGTTTTCTAAAAATATCTATGTGAAATTACATTATAATTTCACAAATATCCCAAGCTGTATCAGCCTAAGGGAAGAACTCTGATTTCTACAACAATTTGTTCTCATAGTACTATGACATCCAGTGTCTTCCAGATAAAAAAGCAATAAAAAAGTCTATCCTGGTTGTAAGCCCTAAAGTAAAGGATTACTGTGATAAAGTCAAGCAGTTGCCTCTGTAGAGCATTTTAGACTGTCTGCAATAGAAAAGCTGAGAGTGAGACATAAGTACAGGAAGAGAATCTGTTAGTGTTTGACATTAACTAGCAAAAAGCTCTCAAACTCTTAAATGGGTGATTCTCCTTCCTAGGGTTCTTACCACATTCCTTTAGGCTGCAAGATGTTGAATAGTCTTTTAGTAACAAGGAGTACATGGCAGGTTCTCCTGTTTTTTTAGGAGAATTTCATGTTCATCAAATAGTGAAACCATAATCATAAAAATGCAAAAAGCATAAATATAAAAATATGTTGAACAAGATGCAATATAATAGTACAAAACCTCTGGGGAAGAAAATATTGCTGTAACTTCCTAGTGACTGGAAAAGAACTGATTCCAGGTGCTGTAATTAATTCATTGTGAAAGAAATAAGTGGATTACAGCAGAGAATACTAAATTCCCAGGGTTGATTTATTCACAATTATTTGTATGCTTGAGCAGGTGTCTTGATAGCAACATCAGCAGCGAATTTTACAATTCACAGGTGTAACATCCCCTTCAGTACTCCAGCAAAGACAGCTGTGTTTGAACAATTTCAGCCTGCCAATAGTTTCTCATACTCCTTTTCCCAAGATGCTGTGTCCCCAAAACTGCTGCAAACTTGTTTGTCTCCTTTGCTACAAAGAAATGAAAGATTTTGTGCCTAGGCAGACTCATGAGGTTATTTGATGTATTGCTGTTTCACAGCTACAGATACAGCATAATCAGCAATTCCCAAGTGTACAGGAGCAAGGTGACTGTCTGCAGTCTTCAAACTTTCCTCATTTAAAAGCCATGCAAAATTCCAGTGAAAAGTTTGCTGTTTGCCACAAAATTTATAAGTCCATTTTAGATATTAACAAATGGCCATTCCAAAGCTGGCACAGCTTCATGATGAACAAGGGATTTTTTCTTTATGTCATATTTGCTTGCCTGGTTTTACAAGGTAAGACATGGAAAACTGGAGTCCTGAAACTACATAGCTGACTTAAATGTCTATTCCTTAAACACAGGAAGAATTAGTAATTTTTAAGAGGATTAGTAGGCACCTCATAACTCCATTGCTAAAACCAGAACAGCTTAAAATACTTCATATTAACGTGTGGATACAAAACTAAGATTTCTTTTCAGTGCTGTTGCTCCATGATTTTGGCTTTTAGTAAGAAGAGACAGTCTTATTAAGTCTCAGAATGAAAATCTCTGCTTCTATAAATCCTCTAGAAATTAAAATATAGTAAAAATAAATACATGGCATCTATAAATTCTCCTAAGATGCATCAGATATAGTCTGATCTGTTAGGTTCTTTTAATTAAAAGATTATGATTTTAGTGAGATTTTTGAACAGTTCAAAGGAAATCAAGTGAAGGAAAAAGTTTTCATTGTGCCTCTAATTTTATTAGCAAACTCTGAAAGCTGCAAGATACACTTCTGCTCAATCAAACTTATTAAAAGCCACCAAGACAAAAGTACCAAGGAGCATCAGTGCATTATTTCTAACCTCACTTAGATACAGCAGATTATACAGATTTTTTGTTCCACCAATTTTCATGACTTATCCTCACAATGTCTGCCTGGTCTACATAAGAAAGCTGAAGCCCTTTTGCTGCTGGAAGAGTGGTCTAGCTATGCCAAGGAGTGAAAGCACAGGGCTGGCAAAGAACAAGAGCTACTGCTGCACAGAAGGCTGTGCTTTCAAGAATGGCATTTTAGTTCTAATGAATCTCTTCCTGACATCCCAGTGCATCAGAAGCACTATTGTGATCTGAGTTCTCTGCTCCTCAGTCAGCAGGGGCTAAAACTGACAGCTCACTTAACTTCATAGGGAGAGAGACTACCTCTTACCTCATGGAACTTGAAAGTGATCCTTCTGGCTGGATAAGAGACAAAGCCTCCAATGGGAGAGGCATCAGTTCTTACTCAGCTGAAAGGAAGGGAGCTCTGATGACAGGATTCAAAGGAAGCATAATGAAAATACAGCAGAGTGGAGGAGCATTTTTACACTGAATGATAGTTAGGATCCCCTAGTGTGTGTCTCCTTTGCTAAACTTCAGATTTTATTCGTATCTACAATGTTATGAGTTTTGTTCATTAAAATGATTCAGTACCATTATACTATGACATTTTACTATGATATATGCAATCAGGCTATAATTACTTCACAAATACATTTGAAAAACCTAAAAAGGCTCTTAGGAAATTGCACACACTCTCCTTTCCTTAATAGCATTTGTACAAACCACATATTTCAAAAGTCTTCTGTATTACAGAAGTGTTTCTGTGCATAAGAAAAGATTGCCTAACTCCCCAGTGGCTAAGAAGAGTTAAATATGTACTAGCATCTCTGGTGTATCAATTAGTCATATAAAATAGAGGCAAGTCAAAAGGAAAAACCTCCAGTTCCACAGAGAAAAATGTTTATAAATAGCCTAAGAATGGCATTTGTAATAACTTCTGCAATGCCAGTACAAGGCCCTCTTTTCCAACTAAGTCATACTTTAGTACTAAAAATGTGATAGAACTTCAGGTACAATGCTAAAAGCAAAATATCTGTCAATTTTTTAGAGACTAATGAACTAGGTAAGACTGAAAAGCCAAATGTTTTCATAAATCCTTAGTAAATTTCTGTGTGTATGTGATTTTCTGCATAAATATAACAGACTTGAATAACTCAGGGTGGTTTGTTTGTTTTACTGTTTGTTTTCTTGTAGAGGGGGTGTGTTTTGAGTGTTTATGTTTGGTTTGGGGTTTTTTTCCCACACAGTATGTCCTTATAGTCTTGGAATTCCATTCCTTATTTCAATAGTAGCTCAGAAGTTATAAGACTCTGCAAATAAACATTTTAATCTCTTCTAATCCATTGATCTAATGAGTTCTTGTGGCATTTCCAGCTAACACTATGGAATAAAGATTTTGGCTACTCAGAAGATTTTTTTTCCTGTATGTTATAATCAGAATTAAAGGGTGTTATTACCTTATTTCATTAGTAAATTCTTTACTCTGATCAAGCAAAACCTAGCTAAGCAGAATTTGACCCTCTAATCAAAGCAAACAAAGAAATAATTATTAATAGCAAAAAGAATTTAAAAGTAATAAAATTATTGTAATGCAAGGGGCTTTTTAATTAACTGAGGGTTCTGTTATTTTTTGAAAAGTGATCAAAACATAAACCTGGATCCAAAGAGCTGAGTGTTTCAAAGAATTATTTTACTTTATGGTAAACCAAGTTTCTTTAACTGTTTCACACATTTTAACATATATTACATTTCTTTAACACATTTCTCAACTGTTCAGAAATTACACAGAAGTTTACCTTTGTGCACTGAGCAAGGCCTTAATGTTGGAGCTTCTATTTGCAGAACCAGAACCAATGCCCTCTGGAATTGTCCATTTCATAATCTCAAAACCAATGAGGATAAATATGTTCACACTATGGGGCTGGTTGCTCCACTAACCTGTCCTGTGGGACTCAGCAAATAGCATTCTTTCTGTCAGAGCTGCCAGCAATAATGTGGATTATTTTGAAAGTTTTGAGATACCAATCTTTCACTGTCCTCCAGGGTTGCCTGGAGGACAGAAGTATAGTTTCATGAGAAAATTGCAAACTGTTCTTCTCACATTAGATCAAATATGATAACTTTGAACTTCTGAGGAAAATACATAAAAAAGAAAAGTTTATAGCCCAATTTGAGCACCCATTTGATGTCCTGAGGGTCCAAAACCAAATGCTGGCCAAAAAGAAAACAAAATCAGAACCATAATCTTGTTTCCAAATAAATGCTTTTACAGTCTGACTTCATCACGTTCCCCTCTTTCCACTTTTGGCCTCCCCAAATAACAATATTTTATGCACAACACAATGCATTCTGGAAAAAGAGATGGTTTACCCAAAGTCAGGTATTTTCATTGGAGCCAGGTTTCTGAATTTCCACCATAGAGTTTAAATAGGCAGAGCTGTGAGGCTGAATAGTCACCACTGTGGAAAATGGCTCATTCTAGGTCCTCCTGGGTAGATCTTAACTGTGCTTATTTGATATTGCAAAGGTTAAAAAAACCAAACCAACCACCCCATACACACTTATAGACTGGAATCTCTGTCAAAGAACACAATTATTTGACCTGTTATTCATTTCACTTTTTTCCAGTGAATGCTTTTATCATTTTACTTTGCCCAACTATTGTAATCTACATCCTTATCCATGAAAGGATTGATTAAAAAAAGAGAAAGAAAGAACACAGAAAAGTCAAGCTCTTCCCTTCTTTCATTCTGAAAATATTTTAAATGTATTTTATGTTATGCAATTGTAAACAAACACAGTCTTATTCAAGTCTTGACTATCAGATAAATATGCTTAAAAATATTTCAAATACTTGAATGAAATATGGGGTGCTTGGAAACATTACCATGACATTGCCTCTATGCTTTACATAAGTGATATTGTCATCCAAGGTTCTCTTTTTTTCTTCCATAGGAGCTAGAGCACTTTTCTGTAAAGAATATACTCTATATATAATGGTCCTGGAACTTACTTTCAATTTTAATTTTTTCTTCTCATTGTAATTTGAAAGGCAGCTTTGTGAGTGTTTTTGGATTGCTGTGGTTAAGGGGCACATCTTTAAGTGGAATTTTAAAGAATTCTCAGAATATATTTTCTTAGAATTATGCATTTCATCTGTGAAATTGAAACACCTTATTTAGAAACAAGAAATGCTGCAACCTCTGCTCATGAAAGGAAGAAAATCAATGTTCTGCAAGGAGAGACCACTCCCAGTACAAAAGCCTAAGTGTTTTCAGCAGTATAGATTTAAATATCTGTCCTACCTAGACACTTTCAAAGAAGAAGCACAATGAAAGGAATTCAGTTCATTTATTCTTTGACCATGGCTACAAACATATGATA
>WBNO01024579.1:17716-50002 GCA_013400575.1 Peucedramus taeniatus
TTAAGAATGGACCAATTCAGAAATATGATGACAATAATTCCACAAACAAATTTAAAACATGTGGAAACTGGTGGAAAATGTATAATATTGACACAATTCTTAGGAAACTGGTTTATCTTTAGATGTTAAGGAGTCTGATTAGCCTCCAAACCACTACAGAGAGTATTTGCATTTGTCCAGTGTTATATTTCTGATACTTCAACCCAGTCCATTGGATGTGGCAAACAAATTTCATAATTCATTCAAAAATAGTTCCCACACAACTTAAAATGTTTAGCCTGTGTTCCCTCATACCTACAGCCACAAAGCTATTTCACTGCCTTCTCCACAGAATTCCAGTGTTCAGCCTAAATGTGCTTGTGCAAACTATATAACTGCTAACTTTTCCATCACAGTTGTTCTTTACCCTAATCACCACAACTTTCTACTCTTGAAACTTAGGAGAATAAACATCCCCTTTAAACTGGTTTTATGCCTAACTAAGAAAACAAAAAAGTTATTTTTCTCTCAAACCACAATATAAGCATTCAATTTTTATTATTATTATGCTGATTGTCTTCCATCAGGGTTCAACTTGGAGTTCAGCTCTCAAGTTGTACACAAGAGATCTCATCAGCTTTTACAAAACATTCCCGTGACTGCATTTTTTTCTAATGGAAATGTCTTTTCTAACTAGTCATACAGGAAAATTTCAAATTTGTTTCCCAGTAAGCCCCTTTTGTTCACATCAGTGTGTTAATGCAAAAAACACAATTGTTTGGATTTGATCCAGATTACTTGTGCTCTTGACCACACTACATAAGAGCTTTATGCTCTTCCTCATTTTCATTATATTTGGCAAGGTTTATGCACTTTATTTTGATTTTCCCAACTTATCTAATGCATTTTTGTCCATTTTCTCTTTATTCCTTTATGTCCTTTCAAAACACAGAAACTAACAAAAACCTTTTTTCCACCTCCATTTTCTGAAGAATATATTCATAGGCATCATGCTTATTCTTTCCGCTATAAATTTTTAATATTTTATTTAATTGTAGATATTGTCAGAACACTGCAGAGTTCCAGAGTTTCCTACAAAGACCCCCTCTGTGATCCCATGTGCCACTTCAGAGGTGAACAGGCCTATCATCACCTTTGCAGATTTCACTCTTTTGTATCTTATTTGTGCCTCTAATTTGCCCACAGCTATGTCTGGATCTTCAGCAGGCTCCCAGCTAGGATATGCTCACTCAAGGCAAAGTATCCCTAGACTACAAAAAAAAAGAATCTTTCTGTGGAACAATAGATAGGACATTATGTCCAGGTGCATTACTGGTAACTGTTACTTGAAGAAAAACATTTTACATGACATCATTCCACACCTACATGGTGCTTTTGAGCGGACTACTGCTATACCAAACTGTCTGATATAACATTGCATATCAAAACAACCAAGCAGTTAGAATTAGTTTTCTAATAGAAAGAACCTCATCACAGCTGAATTCAACCAAGACATACAATTTATCACCAAACTGACACAAACATTTAGAGAACAAGAGAGAAGAAACTTTTTCAGTGTTTTTGGTTTCTCAGATACCTCTTTGGCTATTACAAGCCAGATAATTATGTTCTCTCATCCACAATGAAGCATTTATCTGACTTTACTCCTACACAAAAATAACTTCTGGTACCACCAAATTATCAATTTTTTTACAAGTTTGGATTAGCAACACACCAAATAATTTCATTACTGCTATTTTTCTCTCTCTTTTTGTTAATCTCCCATTGCTTGAAGACAGATTGCCAACTACACTCACCAACTCTGTTCTAAATCACCAAGCCATCAATAGTGTGACTGCTGTACTTTTAAAGAGTTTTCCACATCCTTTGAAAGCACTTGGAAACAGAAAGACTTCTAAGAACAACCTGTTCATATTTCATCACTGCCAGTTTCCAGTTTAAATTATGTAAAGCAAGATAAACAATCTGGGAACATTCAGGAGGTGAACAAAGTTTAAGGTATAAGGTTAATGCAAAACCTGCCAAAATCTATTTCACAATATCTCATCTTAAACATCTTTTCAGAACTAATAGGAGCACCGCATGCCATTAAAGTCAGCAGCCCATATAGATGTCCATCCATCACTACAGACCTATTTGCACATTTTAAACACACTTGAAGTTTCTAGTTCTAGCTAAATGATTCGTTTTTCTCTCTAAAGAAAAGACGTGAAATTCATCATGCAATTATCTTAACACCCTGCTGTGACAGAAAGAGTCTTTGTAACTCATCTGTAGCCGTAGACTTTGTTTCTTGTATGACAGCTGATCAGAATAGGAGCAGTCAGACTGAGTTTGGCGCAGGAAATCTTTCAAGACTTGTGGTATAGCCTGTTCTTGGAGATTAAACCAAACCATTGGAACAAGCTCTTTTCCCAGAGGGAAAGGAGTCCTCCCTCTTTCTCAACGCACCTGAACAACTTCAGCTGGGCAGACACACCCCCAGGAAACAAACACAAGTGTGGATAAGGAGAGTTGGAAAGAAGAGCTGGAAATAGGAGCCAGAACTAATAAGCAGTGGGGAAAGGAGGGGCAAAGTGGAGTTTTGAGATGTAAATAATTTTTTTTTTGTTTTTCTTTTTATGTTGATTGATGATTTTGTTGAAAGAAATTCATTGCCACCAATGTTTAAACGAATGCTAGTTTAGCTTTAATAAACTTTAAGCTTCAGGCAGATCAGTCTCAAAGTTCTGTTTAGTTTGCAGTCCCAGCATATCCTTACATCTTTACTTTCTTCAAAATGATTTCATTTACATAGAGAAAAAAAAAACCACAAGACTAAACAGATTAATTTTAAACTCCTCACTCTTTGTGTAATAGAAAAAATGGACACAAATTTAATTCTGCTTGTCAGTAACAAGTGAACTATTTAGACATATGAAGATACCATATCTGTTAGAAAACATCTTTAATTAAGAAAATGTGAATGTATAAAATAAATCCCTGTCTTTTCAGACTCAAACATTCAATGGAAATTCATTGGTTTCAGCAGAACAAGTGTTCCTTGGTTCTAGATAGTAGTTGAAAACTCAACAAAGTTAAAAGAAATAGGCAAGGGTTTCCATGTAGCTGCAGAAGATTTTAGTCCAAATATTTGCCTTTTCTTAGTTCTGAGTAAAGCTAGGAGCTGCTGTCTCAAGCAGTCCCAGTTACAATTGCTCATTTACTGCCTTGCAGCTGCTCCATTCCATGTTCAGCTGCCAAAAGAAAAGGACTCCCCCACTTGGTGGGCAGCTTACACACCTGAGAGAAGGATAACAATGTCTGCTCTCAAACTGCAAGTGCAAATATGAGGCTGGACAAGAGAGAATTCTGAAGTGCTTTGAGAAAATATTTCTTTGTATGTCTTCTAAAAAAAATCAAATCTTGAAAACTGTCTAAGGGGAAAAATATTTTTTAGCTGTGCCCTGCTCTAGGAATGTTATCTACAAATTTCTCCTAAGGAGCAAAGCACTTGCATTAACCATAAAAGAAAATACCCTAAACAACTGGTACTGCTAATCATAATGATGGGTAGGGGAATCATTATGTAAATGATCATTTATGAAGCATCTCACTGGCATCCCAACAGGACAATAAAGCATTTTATAAATAAAAGAAGTCACTAAGGCAGAGTAAGAATTTTTTGGGTTTTTTTTTCAACGACAAAGGTTCTTTTGATATTTTGTCATACTGAATAAGGCTGCAACATGTTTGAAATAATTTCTGAGAAACAGAAAGATTTTGTGAGAAAGTAGGTCTGATACTTTCCCTCCCTACTTCACTGTTGAAAGACAGTAAGCAAAGATCAGCAAATACTTTGCTAAAAAAGCCCAATTCCTTAGTGAAAATTCAAATTTGAGTATGCTGTAATACAGTATGACTTTTGCAGCATAAAGATATGATATTCTTATTTTTGATGCCACAAAGTTCATATGTGGTACCATAGTTTAGGCTATCCACTAATGGGAGAAGGCTGAAGTCAGTTTATCTTGTGTTCTAGTAGCTGTAAGAACATTTACAGACTCATAGCAAAGATTAATTTAACATCATGTACTGCTTTAATAGCAGACTGTAGTCATTGTTAAGAAATGGGAAAGTAAAGAAATCTTTTCCATCTTCTGATTAGAATATAGGGTTTTTCTAAATTAGAGACCTGATCTATAGCATTATTTTTAATACCTATTAAAAAAACAGATCTGAAGTTTTGATCAAGAAGCAGCATATAAACAGATGAATCAGACCAGAAAGGAAAATTGTGCATTTATCACAAAAGATCTTCTGATTCTGAAATTGTCTGGAATCAGTTTCATGAAATTAGGATTAACCATATTTTCAAAATATCAAGAATGTTTTAGGCAAGTCACCATTTGTGACGTTTTTGGATTTTTCTTTAAAGACAATACTCTGGAAAATTGCTGGTGAAACAGAAGTCTCTGAGACAGCTGGAGAAAGAAAAAAGTTAGGATTATACAGAATAAAACATATGATTGTGAATGAGAAAGAGGTTGTTACAAATGTCACTCTAAAAATATATATACACGTTTACTTTTATTTAAAGGAATAACCTGAGTGACAGGTTTGCAGGATGCCATTACAGCTAGCACCTGCAGCATGTTTCATATCTGAATGTCCTGATTTAACCCTTCTCTTTGATATTCCACAAATCCTAAAGGGTTTCTGAGAACTCAGGCACCTTCTGTTAAACAGATTTCCCACTTGTCACTTGTCTAAATAAAGTTTGAATACTACTGTATTAGTAAGAAGAAAAATCACCTCAAATTCAATTCACTAACAATAGATTAATAGAACCATGCTGGTTCCTAATTTCCTCATGGTAAATGGAGACTTGAAAGTTCATCTATCAGGCAACTTTTCTGCTGTGTAACTGCATTTCTGAAAAAAATCCTGTCTGGTTTCATTGGGGTTTTTTTGTCTGGTTGTTTTTATTCACTCCAAAAAAGTGAATAAAGGTGATTTTGCTTATGCTACCTGGAACCAAAAAGTTGTGAGGTAGATGACTTCAGCTGGATTGAATTGTGGGGCACTGGCTAAATCATTTTAGCAACAGATTAGTGTCAGGATTTGCAGAAATTTCTACCTCTATGCAAGGGTGAGACAAATTTAGAGGTCAAAAGGTCAAAAGTATTTTGTTGTAGGAGAAATACTTTTTTTTTTTTCCCAGAAAATGGTTATCTTTCTCATGCAAATTTGTAGCTGCTAATTTTTTGTGTATGGTAGTAAATTACAAAGAATTGAAAATCCAGAATCTCAATTTCATCTTCAACAGCATAAAAAGATCTTGAAAAGTCTGCCCCCTCTTTGCATCCCATCCCTACCCTCTGCCCATCTTTCATTTCAGAGGCAGGGCCAAAAGGAAAAGGTAGGTAGGTATATAGGTAAATAATTATTGCATTGAAAATTCTTGAGAACTACTACACTGTTTCTAGTTGTGGTACAGTGCTGAGAATTTTAGGACAGCTCTCCAGCAAAGTGGGGAGGAGGAAGAAGATGACATCATGACAGTAAATGCAAATGCCAAGCAAAGTTCTTGCAAAGCCCTTCCAGAAGAGAGAGTTTACAATGTATGACAAACCAATTTTTAATGGCTCCTTCTTGAAATATGTGATTGAATTCGTGTTACTCAGGAGCCTTAGGAAACCAACAGCAGATATTTTCTAGACTATAGCATTATCTTCTAGAATAAGCATCTAGAAGATGCCAAGAAGACATGAAGAAAATTTTGAGAAAATGTCTTAGTATTCTCAAGAGCTACACATACTGGCTTTTTGACTTGAGCGTGTCAAAGGGATAGAACTATGTTTCATACGTGAAATTCTTTGTTTGTTCTTGAAAATAATTATCCCCTAAACTTTTGTCCTTATGAAGACTGCATAGACTTTCGTTTGTTAAAATACTGTTTTAATTTATATATTTATTTATTTTCAAATGCTGGGAGAATTAAAGGACTGGAGTCAAAATAAAATAAGCCATTTGTATACCTCTGTGGAATTTATAAGAAACATTGCATTTGGATGAAATTTTTTTTAAAAAGGAGATTTTTTAACATCACTGTCCTTTAAAACCCCAGATGGTATAGCTGGGGAAGATATAATTCAGATATATCAGCATTTGATTCTTACTGCTGCCATTTATATCTCTAATAGAAGATGCAAATGACGCTATTATGAGAAATTAGATCAAATGAGATAGAAATGGCACTTCTCATAAAAAACCTAGATTTTATTCCAGGGGTTTTGTAAACCAAAACTAATAAGTGCTTCACAGTCCAAAATGTCCTTCCAGTGTTTTCTCCTTTAGTATTGATGTGCTACACAATCAATTTTAACTATTCAATAGGAGAAAGTTGCTATAGACAAGTCTTGCAGACTAATTGTGTTTTCAGGAATAGTGAAAGGATGAAATGTAAATAAATTAGATGAAAGATGAAATAGATCTTTTCAGTTCCGAGGAGAGTTGATAATGCCTGTTATGGGTATGTTATACTCAAAGAATTATTACAGCCAAAAAAAAAACCCATAAAGATACATGCAGAATCAAGAATTTATTTTTAATATAATAATAATCTTAACAATCTAAGTAAAATAGAACCAACTGATTGGTCTTGATACAGTAATATTAAGTTACAGTCCAAATTCATAATGAAAAGCCTTACTATTGATGCCACTAAGATTGTTATTCAACACAACTTACAACTTTTTTCTTTGGTTCTGTCTTCACTGTTCACATCTGTTGTGTCACAGGGTCGATTTTAGTTATCTGCATCAAGCATGGAAGTGGTGGCAGACCATCAGCATCCTGAGTTGTTTCCAAATAGGGTTTCAGTTTAGGTGTGTGTCCAGGATCTCTTCTGCCTCACTGCTGGCATTCAGCTGGGACTACCTTTACATGCTTTCTTATCACAGTCTGCTTCTTTCACTGATTCCAAACCAAAGTTTGAAGACTGCACCATGGCCTCCCTCAACTTTATTTGCCATAAGGGGCTACGAGTCTTTAGGCAAAAAGTGAATAACCTGGTCTGTCAGACCTTTACAGTCAAGTCTATTCACAGGGGTAACTAAAGCTAGGAATTAGACCAACAGAGAAGTATAAAAAGGTGATAAAAGTAGCTCAGGCCAAGGCAAGTCCAGACAAGTCCTGAGAACTGCACAATCAGGTCAACACAAAATCTGTAGCCTTTTACTAGTCATGGAAAAGGTCATATTTACCATCCTACTGGCAGGGAAAATACAGCAATAATGGTCAGATAAAACTCAATGAAAGAGCAAATTGCTTTAGTAGATTATGCAATGACAGAATTTGACTGTTCAGTCATTATAGATTGAAAAATGGAAAATCATTGAACAAGGCCAAGGATGCAGCAAAAAATGGAGGGATCTGAATAAGAGATTAAAATTGTTAGGTCAGAAAGTTAGGTGAAAATGTATTATGGCAGTTAAAGTACTCTGTAGGTGGAAAAAAAAAGTAATATTGGCAAAAAAGCCCCCACAAACCCAAACAAAAGCCTACACAAGCTCACACATTTAAAAATTACCACGAGCTGAATGTCAAATTCCTGTGCTTTAAAAGTACTGAGAAGAATTTTCTCTGAACATATGGATCTCTGAAGAAGAAACTTAGGTGTGGGGCTTGTTTTGGAAATTGTCACACCCAAGATCCTCCCCCAAGGGATGCATCCTGCAAGCAGGGGAGGTTTCACGCCCACCCAGGCGGGAAGGAGGGGTCTGATGTCACACTAGATGGCGATGCTGCTCACTGAGCCGCCTCCAAGCCCCAGTGTGGGAACGGCTTCTCCAGGGATACTTCTGATCCCTGATAAGTGACAACTTACCACTGTGCTGACAGCTAAAATGAGGTAATGCACATCTGGGGAAAAAAAAAAAAAAAAAAAAAGAAAAAAGAATGGGCTTTCTGATAAGTCAGGAGTCTCTATGTAGACCGCATATTAATTTGGAAGCTCAGATATTGTTGAATGCATTTCATATTTGATATGTCAAACAAAAAAGCAAATTGTATTAGAAAACTGCACACTGATCATAGGCAGAATTGTATGCAAGTCCACAGTGAGCAGCGGAATGTGCTTGAATTCTACATACAGATCTAGAGGAATTATTCTAACATGTAGTATGTAGAACAACATGTTCCTTATCATAGAATGCTTTTTAGGTTGAATGGGACCTTAAAGATCATCTAGTTCTAACCCCCCTGCCTTGGCCAGGGGCAATTTGTACTTGACCAGCTTGCTCAGAGCTCCATTCAACCTGTCCTTGATACGTTGTTATGAATTCTCATCCTAGAATATGCTTTTCTATGAATATGACACATTCCAGATAAAATGGATGGGTGCAGACTGGGGATAAAAGTAAGGGTGAAACATTATTTCAAGAAACACAACTTGCTGTTCTTAAACGATTTCAATTTTACCTGCATCAGCCATTAAAGCAAAGTCTCTTGTGAAGTTTGTAGAGTAATGTAAAAAGTAAAATGTCAGTTGCAGGAAAATCCTCTTTGCATATATTTTGTTGAAATTCCTTTCAGTGATGACAGTTACTAAAGTTTAACAATCTGAAAGCACAAAAGGTCACCACATGAATGTAAAGATGGAAAGAAGTCAATCCAGCATTCAGTTCCTTCAGTAAAACTCTCCAGGGAGCAGAGAAGATGCTAAGACAGAGTCTACCCAGACTTAGACTGATTTCATTGTTGCTGACCTGGCTGCCAATTACCTCATAACATCTCACAGAAGAAAAATGGGATTTTATTCTTTAAGACCTAAAAACTCCCAAACATTTTAACAAAGTGCATATTAGTAAAGTCTAAAAGCATAATCCTAGAAACACCAGTTAAAATACAGCGTAGCTGCGGAGACAGGTAACCTACATTTGAGTTTGACTTTCCCCCTCCTGAAAAGTTCAAGTTCTGGCTCTTTGCAAGGGTACCTCAGCTTTGATAGCAATGAAGAGATTTTAACATTTCACTCATGACAACATGGACTGGGTCAAGAAAGCAGTAATCCCTCACAGAGCTTCCCTGAAAAGCTGAATCCAGCAGAACTCTTGATTAAAGGTTTGTATGAAAAGCCATGGACAGCGAAATGACTGGAGTAACAGAAACAGTTGAATTTTGACAGGGTGCAGTTTCTGTGTGGAACCTAGAAACCCAATAGCAGTGGTTTAGGACTTTGCATGAAATTGGAAAGGCAGAGGAGTACTAGATACATGTAGGCTAGCCCAAATTCATTGATGAGGAGAGAGCTATAAAAAGGGTGTCTTAGAATATAGTATTTTTTTTGTATTTCCAAGCAACATATGGAAATGCTAATGCCACTGGACAAGGAATTAATGAAATGTCATGTCAAAATCTCCATTTATTTCTAATCTCTATGTTCAATATGGAAAACTTCAAAACTCCTAGAATAATCATTTAGGTTGGAAAAGACCTTTGAAATCATTGAGTCCAACTGTAAACAGGCTAATGAAGGTCTAAATGTTTGCAAGATCTTTCCTTCCCAAAAAAAAAAAAAAAAAATTGCCCTTGCTGGTCTTTTCAGGGTATGTTAAGAAGGAACACTACAAAGGAGAAACTGGAAAGATCCTGCTGGTAACATCTTGCCCGAGACTGTGACAAAAGCTGCTGACAAATTCAAACTCAACTTGTCATTGTGTGCTGAGTAAGCCAGCAGATCCCACTGAGCACTTGTGGGGTTCCAGGATAAAGGTGTTTGCCTCAGAATGTCACACAATGTGTATGCTTGGCATAAAAATGAGACATGGCACACAGCCACATACTGCTCCAATTCAGGTATTAGCAAGAGAGAATATTATGGAGGAAAATAAAACCTTTCATACTTTTTAAAACAAAGGAATGCTAACAAATGAGAACAGTGGCACTGTTGTGACTGAGGCTTCCAGTAAGCCGATTAAAGTTTGTTTGTCCCAGTCATACTGAATTTTTAACTGGAGTCTGACAGAATAAATGTAACAAACTGAAGAAGTTCTATGACTTCCTGCTTGCAGGGCCTTTTTTGCATGCTTTTCCAGAGTTAAGAGAAAAGCCACAATAGTTACTTTGTGCAGCAGAGGAGCAATTCTTAGAAATTCTGGCATTTGCTTATAATCTGCAAAAGTGTGGAAACCAAATGGCAGCTATTGCAGGGAAATAGCACAAAGCTTGCTCAGCTTTTTTTTCATATTGTCACTTATATTGCTTAAAAGGGAAAAACAAACTGAACTAGTTTCCTGGTATGTCATTGTTTGTCCCAGTACTTTTTCATATGGTATTTTAAACCTCATGGATCAGAATTGGTCAGGGCTTGCTTGACCTGCCTTGAGATCAGGCACAGAACCAATGTCTTATAAACTGAAGAAAATATTTGCTTAGTTTATGCTTATAGTAGTAACATGTGGACTGTGTTCTTTAGAATTTGTCCACATTTTATTTGAAAATGTAATTTGTGATAGGATGGCTGAGGCACAAGGTATTATGATTCTTAAAACACTTATATTTTCTCATAAAACTTCCATTCACATGCTGTGAATTCCATTGGGTTCCTGATTAAGTTTTAGACCTATGAAACATATAAAAGGCCTGAATACAAAATAGAGATCCATAGAAACTGTGCTTACCTGCCTCCTTCACTTGAGCCTCTAAATTCTCCTGTGCATGCCAGCTTTCTCCAACATTATTTTCAGAAGACAAAGTGTCTGTTTCTGGGGCATATCAAGATCTGACTATATTCCCACAATGCTGAGCAATTGGAGGACTTAGACCCATGTCAGCAGAGAGTAGGCTCTTCAGACAAATAGTGGGGTTTAATCATTTAGGGTGCTCTTACCCTGTCCTTGATATCATTCTAACATAATCTGATCAAAAAATTAAAATCCATCTGCAATATTCAAGACAAATCTAAAAGCCTGGAAATTGCTGCCTAATTTACTTACATTGCAATGAGTAAAACAAGAAAGCCCATTCAGCTCAATGGCTTCTATCAAGTTTTCTCCTGAGACACCAGCTGTCCCCATGCTGCATTAGAAGATCCAGGGCTTTCATCTGTGGGTGTGAATGCCACTCCCAGCTCCAAAGTTCAGGCCAAATTTTGTTTCAGTCCAGTCCTCCATCATTTTTGTTTCTTTACAGAAATGCTCAAATGATATTAAGCAGATGTAAGCACCAAGATGACAGTTAAGTCTGATGATAAATTTTACCCTTCAACAGTCTAGGACATACAATTACATGTTTCAATTCATTTAGAGAAACCCCAGACATCCTCACATTGTATATACTTTGGATTAAACCATTGTGTTTCTGCTCTGTAATGACTCTGTAGTGTGTGGCTCTGTGTCACTCTTCTCAAATTACAACAGACTTGCTTCATTCTCCAAATCTTGGACACTCTGCACTTTCAGAAACAGTAAGTTAAAAGTGAGTCTGATGTATCCTACTGGAAGACAAGAACAACTTCACTAAAATCACTTAAATCACACTAAGTAGCAGATGAAATCTAAGCAGATTCCTGTATAATATTTGGCAATAGGAAAAAGCCTGAACCTTGTTTCTGATTATTAAAGCAGACTAAGTTCTGTAATAACAAAATACATTTTTATTTTCTTGGGTCTTTCCGTGTTTTTATGTTTTCTTCTCAGGTCTGTTCAGGATCTGAATTTGCCAGTGGAGTTTGCCAAGGGTGTTTTCTTGTCCTTGTTACCAAACACCTGAAGGGCATGAAAAGTCTATCTTGGTTTAAATGCACTTGAAAAACAGGTTAAATAAAGGTAAATTGTTCTCCAGGTCTTTTCTGTGATCCAAAATGCTCAGATTTCTTTACAGATTTAAAACTGTATGTCCCCAATCTCCTGCCTGTATGGAAAAGTTTCCGTACTTTTCAGTAAGGAAAGAAAGGTGTTTTAAGGTTTTTGCTCTTCCCAAATGCTGATTCTGTTCATCTACTGATTTAATGGTATCTTTCAAACAGCCAGAAGGAAAACAAATCCTGTTTTGTCTATCAAGTACATTGCTTTAAGGATTTTATATGCAATTCCTCTGAGAATTTCTGACAAAAATTTCCTGACAGAGGGATGACCTTTCTTGAACTGAAAACTATCAACATCTCACTTAGATGAGAGAGAAAGGGAGTTCACAGAACTTTGAACTAAATGACATTAAACTTTCAGGAACAAGGCAGAGTGCATTATTTCTGCCCAAACAAAAAGTATTATTTGATATTTAAAACTGACTAAAACAAATATTCTGGATGGAAGCACTGTTTATGAGAAGACAGAGGATAAACTATATGCACAAAATAAATTTTTGGGATAAGTAACACTGAGAAGGGAAACCTCTAAGAAGCAATTTAACACATGGTTTAAAATTATAAAGGAAAATTAAATGCACTTACTTAACAGCACTTTATGGAAATTATCTAGTCATCTATGATATCCTTAACACTGTGTGTATTTGAAAAAGCCAGAAGAATTAAAGTATTTAAAATCACTAATACCTGATACCATTTTGAATTAGAAGGCAAATTGTCCATAGAAAAGACTATTTTCTTCTTTTGACTTCCTCCTATACTATGGGTACTCTTAATTAATGGTTTGAGTGTAGCTGAAATTTTAAAATATTTCACTATTTTCTGAATTTAGATTCTTTGTTAAGAATTTTTTGTGATCACTAATCACAACATTAATATCATTCTCCCTATTCACTGTCTGGTACTAGAGTATTTTGATGTAAATGTACTTTGTTACTTAATGGATAGTGAAAGAGAAAGCCATGTTACAGGTAAAGTGTAATTGAACTCTGTGAAATCCTGACTTTAGATACTAAAAAATCTCTGATGAAAAAATAAATATATATTTTTTTTTAGTTTAAAGGAAACACTTCATACTTGTTCTGGTCAGTGTGAAAAGGAATATTACAGAATGATGCTCATTCCACAAGCTATGTAGTTCTTAGGTACATATAATGGTTTGAACACTTATACAAAAGTGAGGGTCACTTTAAAAACAAAGATTGCTTCAAATAACAAGAGAAGACATGACTGGCAATAAAACACTATCTGAAGAGTTGTTGAATTTCAACCATGTAGTTCACTTGTATAAACTAATACTTAGAAAAATACTTAAGAGTTACTGAAGCTAAGAATAAAAAGAGGAAAAGAGTTTTCTATTTTCTTGCTTTCTATTATATGCCTGTGTGTCAGGAAAAATGAGGTTTTCGAAGAATGATTTGGAATTATATTGATATGAAAAAATTAGAGTGGGAATACAATGCACTCGATTCCCCAAAAGCTTGTCATTCAAATGGAAGTATATTTGGAGAAGCAATGGAGAAATTTAATTCTCTTATTTTCATATTACTAAGTTATCATCTCTATGTAAGGTGTGTAAATCATGATGAATCTCAGTGAATAAAAATCTACAGTCAGTAATTTAATCTCTAACTAAAATAGGCTCTAGTAGACCTTAAAAATAAGTTTTCTAGTAAAAAAAAATTAAAAATAGCAGTATTATAGTATTAACAAAAGCCCTAAAGAAAAAATCACATTTGTTGGACTGAGAATATTTAGTCCTTGGCACATTTAAAATGTTTAGGAAACCAGAAGAATACTCTGTGGAATACCAGGTAGTGCATTAGACATTCCTATATATGTGTGATGGTCAAATAAGCCCTTCATCTTTTAAGATAAAGCTCATCAGATATTTAGATCTTCTTGAAGAAGGGCTTCATATATATACAAATATTTCTGTTCTTTTCTCCATCATGGCAAGTAGTTAACTGGCAGTTCATCCCCTCCTAGGAGGCCTCTACCCTTAGAACATCATAGCTTTACTGTGTCTCATGCACACTTATTTACATAAGTAAACAGAATGTGGGCAAGCACGAAAAATGGGAACACAATCATTTCTGCTATCAGCAAAAGGGAGATGGCACAAGTAGCAAGATTTCTGTTACAGAAGATCTCTGTTACAGAACAACAGGTTATGGATCCCAAAACTAGTATTAAAAGTGATGATGAAAAATAAAATAAAAATGAAAAACTCAAGCAAGATTTTAACTTCTCCGACCTCAGCCCAAAACAGCAGTGCCATGGCATTGACTGGAATCCTCCCAGACCCCTTGTTTTAGAGAGTTGTGTGTAAAGTTTGGTCTGAAATCTGGAACCAAAGCTTGTCTTCATCACGTTCTGAGCCCAAAATCACTGAAGATTCCTGTACTAAACTGAAGATAATGTTCTACCTGCCTGGTCCCAGCCACAAAATGCACTGACCAACTTCCACTCTACTTCCAACTTCTACTCTACTTCCAGCTTCTACTCTATCTCCCTGTATGTGTCATCACAAATGGCATGTGAAATAGCAGGAGGTAAACTAAAGATGAAAGTGCTATAGACCTTCTGGCTTTTGTGTTCTACACAGATCTTGACTGATGTGGTGGTATCTCTCCTCCATGGCTTTCTTCCTCAGTACATAAGAAGTGCTGCTGCTAGGGGAACAAAAGATTAGCTCTACAATGATACCCATTCTCCTACAAAGTAATACAGAGATACAGAAAAATTAGGCAAACACCTCTAATGAAGTAAATGAAAGGTTTCTATTTGGGTTTTAAAAACAGTCGGAGGAAAATCTTTATCACAAGACTGAGATCATCCAAGGTAAAAAGAGTTTAGCAAAACAAGTAAAGTAAAAGCAATATTTTGTGGAAATGTAATATGATTTAAGATGAAAATGGTTAATCATTTCAGCCAAAATTGATCTGAGCATCAAATACAACTCCAAAGGTCATGCTGATCTTGTGGGAAAGGCTCACCCCCACAGCTAAATGTTGCATTTACCTTACAAGGTAAAAGAGGACAACATATCAATGCCAGTAGGACCAGGAAAATAATTGTCTCTGAACTTGGCACTGGTGAGGCCTCACCTTGAATACTGTTTCCAGTTCTTGGCCCCTCACTTCAAGAAGGACTTTGAAGTGCTGGAACACCTCAAGCACTTGAGCTAATGGAGGGTCTAGAGACTCAGTCCTGCAAGGAGAAGTTGAGGGAGCTGGGGTTGTTAAATCTGGAAAAAAGGAGGCACAGGAGTAACCTTATCACTGTCCAGAACTGCCTGAAAGGAGGTTGTAGCCAGGTGGGGTTCAGCCTCTTTTCCCAGACAACCAGTGACAGGACAAGAGGAAACAGCCTCAAACTGCACCAGGGGGGTTCAGGTTGGACATTAGGAAGTATTACTTCACCAAAAGTAAACATTGGAATGGGCTGCTCATGCAAGAGAGCAGTGTTCAAGAAACAGTTGAATGTGGCACTCAGTGCTATGGTCTTGTTGACATGGTGGTGTTCAGTCAAAATCTGGACTCAGTCTTGAAGGTCTTCTCCAACCTTACTGGTTCTATGATTCTATGGTTCTAAGACAGCACGAATGCCACCCCAGATGTGCCCTTAACTGGAAATTCAAAGGACCCAGGAGCCACTGAATGGTGGAGGAGAGGATATGGAGGTCCAGCACGAACAGCATTAAATGATGTCGTTCTGCTTTCAAAGTATAGGGAGAAGGTTTATTTGGAAAGAGCATCAAAGTACACTTTACAAGTGTATCTCCTTACTTAATCATTACAGTTAACATAGAGAAAATGGATACTTATTTACAATTTTAATTAGGACACTTAAAAACTAATTTGCCATAACTTGGAGACTTAGCTCCTCTTCCCTTCTCATTTATGCAATAATTTTTCCTTATGCTGTTGCTTCTACTTCTTCACAGTATTGGCTGCAGCATTAGCAATGATTTAGCACAGGTCTACTGACATGGGGGTCTGAGGAGAGAAGGGAATCTTCTTGTGGAAGATTCCAGGAGGTTAATGGGGTATGTGGGAATTGTGGTTTGCTTTTTTCTTGAATCTTATACAAGGAGAGTATTGAAAAATATTACCAGGCAAATAATTATTTTTTGCCATAGGTTTACTGACAATTAAAAGGAAAGCATATACCTAAGTTTTCATTACTAGAGAAAAATATAAAAAGAAGCATTGCAAAATGAGAGGAGCATTATCCATCCATGTGTAAAGGACACATACCTTGAGAAGATTAAAAATAAGAACATTAACATCATGACTAATAACAGGAAGCTATTTTTTTCATCTATTAGATTAAAATAAGAACAAGTTTAATATTCATAAGCTAGAAGAAGCAATCTTTCATGCATTAGTTCTAAATAGAAAAAAGCAATTTCAGTATCTTTCAGTCTTTTATCAGTAACTGAATTTGTCATACTTTGTGAAAGATAGCTCACTGAAGACAGTTTTAAATCTTTTTTAAAGTAGTGGCACACCAACAGGGCATTTAACCCATTAAGAGGTGACAGGCAGGATAGATTCAAGTCAAATTTGCATTTTTAACTCCTGTTTATGAATTTTTATCAGTAGTATCAATAGATTTTTGACACAGTCTTGTTAGTACTTTCTCTGAAAATTTCTTATTATTTAAATAAAAAAACCCACCCCTGTCCCTCTCCCCCCAAAACCCCCCATCAACAGCCCTTCAAATCCAAATAAAAACACCCCAAAATAAAACCCCTTGGACAATCTGGAAGTTGAATTACCTGTGCTAAGGAACGTAAGCATATTTTAGATTATGATCTCTTAACTCTCAGCTTACAGACCTGTCAGAATCTTCTTCTTCCTCAATATAACAAAGAAATAGTTCGCCACACTGTCTTTGTTGCCATTACTGTGTTCTGCATCATGTGATACTCACCAACTATAAAATGAAATGCTCCTAAATCAGTGTAAACAGGATTTCACCCATTTCTTCCAAATTTAATTATTATTGTGATACCATGAAGCACTGTAAGTGCTGATTTTTATTTTTTTAAAAATTCCAGTATCACATAAAATGGACTGATAGCATGTGGAGGTAGGAGTTTGACACCCTCTGACTAGGTTCTTTTAGAGGTTCCACATTAGGAGGATTTAAAGTTTAATACCAAATTTACTTTATATAATTGTTGTTTCATGGCATTTTAATTTCGTAGAGTATTACAGCAGCACACTGAATAGAAGATGTACAGAACTGAACAGAAGCACAATGTAGCTATTGCAATATGCAGTTGAATCACCATGCAAACATGGTTCCCATCACCAGTCCCTGTATTCTCATCAGCATGGCACTGGGTGTGTCAAGTCACCAGAAAGGAGCACAAGGGATGAACCAGGTCAAGCCCATTACTCTCTTCCAAGTTCATTTCAGTAGCTGGCCAGTTTTCAAACTCAGCCTTAGGTTAATCCATACATACACTTTCTGCCCCCATGCTGCTCTGGCTAGCTCAGAACAGTAGTGTCCACTAATTATCTCAGCCAAAGCTGTTTATACAACCTGATGACTCACTGGTACAGTTGTGTACCTAAGTCAAAGTTTACTTTTCAGTCCCCCTAAAAAATGCAGCTTTCTTTACAATAACTGGTCATTCTTGACATTCTTCCCTGAGCTCATTATTTTTGCCCTTCTCCTCCGAGTCTTCCTCCATTGTGGGGAGATTGGTCACAGTGAAGCGGTGTCAGTGAGGTGCAAGTGCAAAGGTTCTCAACTGCTGGGCTCCATCTCACATCTCTCTAATTAGTTTATGAGTGTACAGAATGACTTTTTCCTCTCTCTCACCTCACATGCTCTATCTTGTCTCTTTCTGAATTTGGCTGAAATTAGGATTTTTAGATACAATTTTGTTACTATGTTTTTTCTCATTTAACAACAGTATTCGCAAAAAAAAATACTACTTATGGCACATTGCAGTTTAATAATGCCTAAATATGTCTTTTTAAAAATTTCTTATGTGCTCTACATTTTAGTTGCTAACCTCAAAACAATGTTTTCAGTATGTTTCTTTAGGAACTGCTTAAAATGAAGATCAAAATGCAAAGGACAAACTGATAAGAGATGAAGAGGACATTGCCTGTGTTACAGTGTTTCTTTTGAAGACCCGACCCGAGTTATGACAGGAGTTCTCCTACCTCAGATTGATTAGTAATTTAACAGATAATTTTATTCCATTACTGAACAATACTATAAATGCCTAGAAAAGATTTAATAGAAAATCTGTGACTAAGGATACATTTCAGTGGTTGTGTTCACATTTGGACATATACTCAGATCTTGTCTACAATGGTTTTCTCAAGTCCTCCTTCCCTCTGCCATAGCTATTTTTCAGATACATCAAAAGGAGCACTTATCTTTGCATATTTCATCCTGTGCAAGTTCTACAATCAGTTTGGGATTTCCTGGGATCCAAGAAACATGTTCCAGATTGTAAATGAGAATATTCTTGTTTTAAAGTGAGATGTTCCGAGCTCAGGATTTCAAGTGACAAAACATACTGTTTTTTGAGCTTTGTTTAAGCCATACTTTAGCCCAACCATAAAACTTGCAGGTTTTACATTAAACTCAATCAGAAACTTAAACAACTAAAAAAAAAATTAAGTCTCCATCCCCAAGTTGTAATGATAGAATCACAAGAAAACTGATGTTTGAATGGTGCTTGGAAGGTCTCTAGTCCAACACTGCTAGTCACAGCAAGTTCCACTAAAGATAGGCATTATCCTGACAGGTGTTAATAAACTCCTAGGATGGAGACTGCATGATCTCTCTAAGCAACCTGCTCCCATGCTTGACTGTAATCACGGCTTTTCCTTACATCCAGCCTGAAACTCTTGATTTAATTTATGCTGCTGTCTTGTCCTCCTGCAATACACAGCTGTGAAGAATCTAACCCTGTCTCTTTTATAACCTCTCATGGCTACTGGCAGGCTGCTATCAGGCCTCCTTGGAGATGTTGTCTCCCTGGGTTGAAAAAGCCCCCTTACATCAGCTTTCCTCATAGAGCTGCTAGCAAAAAATGGAAACAGGTTCCAGCTCTTCCCCTCATTCAGATTAAAGCTTCCAGTCAGGTCACCTGTACTTCAGAAAGCTGAATTTCAACTATAAGAGCTGTGAAAACAACCATGGTGATCCAATATTTGTTTAACTTCACTGAAAAAACAACATTGAGAAGTTGTTGGCATTGTTTACACACACAGTCTGGACAATATTGTCAAAAATAATAAGTAGAATTATTGAAGGCAAATAATAATCACATCACTCAACCCGCTGGTCATGTCTCTTGATGCAGACCAGGATGCAGGTGGATTTCTGGGTTGCAAGCGCACACTGCTGAGTCATATTGAGCTTTTCATCCAGTAACACTCCAAAGTCTCTCCCCAAGGCTTGCTTCAACCCATTCTTCACTCAGACTGTACTTGTGCTTTAGATGTGCTAATAATGAGCTTGTGCTATAAGATGAGCTTTCCCTTGTAGCAGCCAAAAGAAACTTCTCCCAAGGAAACTTAAACTTTTCTAAAAAATTTTCCTTCCACACTGCATATTATTTTGCATATGTAAAAATACATCTATTTTCATACATCTATTTAAAATAATAGGTGCTTTCAAATAGTCAGTTTACTTGCCAGCTCAGTGGTTGATTGGATGATTCACCAAAGTCAGGACTGTTTAAAATTTATGGGGTTTATTCTCCTTTTGTCAAGCATTTTCTACATACAGAACATTCACGTGGTATAAATTACAGAACAAAAACTGCATGAGACAGACTACTGCAATTGAGTAACAGACAGTTTACATGATTATTGTTTGTTCACAATGGAGAGGAGTTCTTTAAAAGGAAAGTAGATACAGTAGCTAGAAATGTAAGCAAATTTTTATCTCAGTTAAAGCTACTTACCAGGAGGTTCGCTCAAGCTAAAGAGAGATCTACTGTACCACACAGGGCAGAATGCTCAATGCACACAAGATTACAATGCTAGAAAATTCCAGATTTCAAAGCAATTTTACACAATCTAAATTGCAGTAAAACTTTGTTTAAAAAAAGATATTTTTTTTCTGATTGCCTTCAGTAAATGGAGGTCAGTTTAAGAGCTTATAAGCATTCTTTAGCAAAAACATAATAAAAATAAAAATACTCTCAAACTTCTAAGTCATTGCTCTGATAGATGTTCACTGCTGGCTTTCTATTGACTTGTTATTCTACTTCTGGGAATCTTATTTTTCCCATTTACATGTTTAACTAGTGTTATATTAGTATACTAAGTAAACAAACTATAAAAAATACAAAGTTTTTGTTGTTTCTTTTTTGTTTTTGTTTTTTTGCACTAATCCAGTTGGATGCAAGAACTAGAAAACCTGTTGAGCTAACCAAATGGTTTAACAAATAGGAATCAATGGTACAATGAATAAGCAAAAATGTTACCTACTGGTCGTAGACTTCATTTCTTTGCATTCTCATTTTCTTAAAATGCATTTACTTTATGTTTAATTAACAGTTTCCTCAATGATATAAGTGAAGCTTTGTGATGCCAGGTTTTTAGAATATGGTATAATCTGAAAGGATGTGCAATATTTCTCTTCAGTAGACTTGAAACTCATTGCTGATGACACCCTGTGATAGCTGAAAAACCTAGCATCTATTTTTTTTCTAAAAAAAGGTAAAGCTTCTGCAAGCAGCTTTCTCAACTAAGACACCATAAAAATAAACTCCAAAAGGCAGTGATCAGAAAACACTGCAAATATAATTTTTCTTTTTTTTTTTCCTGTCCATCTATGTTGCACAACTTGTCACCTGGAATTTGATAGCAGAACTTTCTTTCCAATGACAAGCAATCCTGTAGCCACAGTGGGAATAAATTTTATATTTTTTATGTTTGTCTTTCTTGTGAGACTTTCGCTTCAAGGCACAAAAAGATTTAACAGTGGACTGGACAGAACATAACATTTCAGCTTAAGGAGTCAAAGGTTGTTGTACAACAGCTCTTGTTTTGTGTCTGAAGCAAAACCACCAAAATTTGAATAATATTTAAGTCTTCCATTTACAAATACAAAGTATCATATCCCATTTCCTGAAGCTCTTTTGGTTGTTTTTTTCTTCCTTTTTTTACACTAATTTATTATACTTGTCATCAATTTCAATACTTAGTTATTTCAAACAACACAATCTCAGCTGATAAGGAGTACCATTATCAAATAGTCATCCTTTTAGTCACTTTATTTGGAAGCTGATTCAAATTGTGCACATGTCAAAGAAATAATAGGTATAGAAGGGCCTAACAATTTAAAATTAAAATTGTGTAAATTTGAAGAATGGTGTAATTTAAGTGCAATGTACTGTAAAACTATTAACTTAGTAAATACCTAACACAGATTCTTATGCTTCTCCAACCCAAACTACTGTGTTGCCTCTCTCAACTTCAGTGATTTCACAATTTAACTTATTGAGCCGTCCATCCAGGATAAACAAAGATTCCTTGGAAGGGGTCATGAGATACTGACCAAAAAGGCCACTGTCTTTTATAAGACGGTTCTTACTGTTCCAAGGCCATTCCCCTGCCTTCATGGGTTCCTTCAGACTCTTCACCATCTTCACCTTGCCAGAAGAGAGCTCCATGAAGAGAACATCAGTTTGTGTGCTGGAGCTGCAGTAGACATTGTATTGATGGGCTTCAGTGAAGGATGGCTGAAAAGCTACATCAGATATGTGCAAATTAGTGTGAATGTCAAATGCATCCTGTATTTCTCCTCTCACTGTAATGGACTGGATCCTCAGGAGGCCTTTTGCATCATCAATGCTGAGAAGGTAGTGTCCATCTGGAGAGACGTGCGGCGTGCCCGTCACGTCTCCGTTGTATCCGATGACGGAATCAGTAACGCTATCCACTATGAGCTGCGGCAGGACAGCCCCAGTGGTGTCAGGCTTACAGCAGACAAAAAGATATCCTCCAAGATGTGTATAAGCCAGTGACTCAGGAATGCAATTATAATCCTTTAAACTAACTGTCTTGATGTATGACATTGTCTCTAGATCAATCTTCTGGAGCATGGGATCGTCCTTATGAAGAATATATCCAAACCTGAAAGGAAAAGCACAAAACCAAAGTAAGAGCTACTGAGTGCATTATATACGAATGGGGAAAGACATCATGAGCAAAGGAGATAATATGTGCAGTGGTGTATTGCTATATATTTCAGCTCCAGATGTTTCAGATATCAAGCAGTTTATAATATTTTATTTTTAGTGTTCTTTTAATTTAGAATGTATTTAAAAATGCCAAAAGCCCATTTATCTGATTAATGGGAAAGTTCTTTTTTCCTACTGACATGAGGGAAAAAGTAAACCATTACTTCCTATATCTATTCACTTCTAACCTTTACAAAAGCCAGGAAGGAGAAAAAGATAAAATATCAATAGATACTACATCCCACATATTTGAATTCAGTTCATAGAGCTCTTCGACTTACTTGGGAACATCAGCTTAACCCAGCACTCATTGTTATTCAGATCATTATCTGAATCTTCCTTATTTTAATTCAATAGAAATGAATATCATAAAAGGATTTAGGTTTATGCCTCCTAATAACCCAAACATCATATTTCTTACAATTTAAATGATCCTTTATGCTCTTCCATACATAAAGGAACTTTCACTGAACATGAATAATATGGTTAAATTTTAAAATCCTAGAGCTGACTGATTGTAACCTTTTAATATAAGCGATATCACTATTCTTCAATGGTAATGTATATGTTCTGACTGCACAATCAATTGACTATATGTATATAGATGCAAAAAAGATACTTCTAAATATTATGGTGTCATGTGAAAGTATATTAGCATTACTTATCTAAGTAGCTTTCACAGCACTTTTCCCAAACAGCTGTTTTCTTTTGGCACATTTCTTGGCACTTTCCTTTGAATCTTTGATCCTAAGAATGAGGCTGCATGATAAATATAATCTAAAACTACCTTTCACATCCTTTTGATATAAAGCCATATGACAGCCAGAATGTTCCAACAATCGAGTTGACAATAACACAAAATTTTCACACTATACTTGTAACCCCAGTGTACTTACTAATCAGTGAACCACCCAAGTAAAAGACAAAAAACATTTCAGGACATTGTTCAGGCAGTTCCTCAGTATAAGATGGGGTGAATTACATTTGCACTTTCTACTGAATTGATATAAGAACACTTTTAATTTTAGTCCCACATTTCAAAATCCTTGCATGCTGTTTCAGTATCATAAAAGCACAGAACTGAAGAACTATTTCTATTGTTTAGGACCTTAGGATTTCATTTGGTCCAAATCCTGCCCAAAGAAGGGCCACTGTGAATCACACTATCCACAATTACAATTTGAACTGATTATGAGATAATTTTTGTCTTCAATTATTCAGCTACTTATAAATACATTAATTCAATCATCTTGGTTAAAAAAGTGTGAGTGAGCTTTTTTCTGGAAGTTATGTCTGGATAACTTAAGATAACGTTGCTTTCCTATTCATGAGGTCTGCTGTTCTGTCATAGAAAAAGATTAGGTCACTAGGCAGAATTTGATTTTTAGGTTTTTTAGCCACATAACATGTGTTTCTTAATCTTTTTGGGTAGCCATAAAGTCACTGATTCCTGGTAATTAATAAGTATTTTTCAGCTATAAGAAACAGACCTATGCTGTATTAAGTACAGAATCGTCCTGTAATAGAAAAGGTTAAATAGGTAACAACATTGACATTTCACATCTCCATGTTTAATAACCAGTGTTAGACACATGTGCAGTGGCTACAAAAGGACAACAGAATTGGCATACTGACTGGGCTTTACATAACAATATAACGCAACAATCAGTGAACTACCCAGAAGTGTTCACAAGAAGATAAAGGGAAAATACCTCATTTTAAAGTCAGTGTGATGACAGGTACTGAAAAACTTAAGCTATCATAGTATTATTTAAGCTATTTTAATAAAAGTACACAGTGCAGAGAGTTTTTGCTTTAGCTACTTTTGATCTCAATTTCAGTTGCAAACACACAGTAAATTTCTTGTTTGAGACAAGCTGACCTTGGGTTTGAAAACATCTCTTTCAGCATACCAATATATAGTCATGGGAAAAATCAGGAAACCTTTTTGAAAAGTGAAAGAAAAGGTTCTCACTGAGTTGTTTTTAGCTTACGTAGGTACTGAACCACAGACTTATATCCAAGTGAAATTTTCCAATATATATAAACATACACCAAATCCTTACTGTGATTTTGAAAATACAGCAGTCATTGTCTACATGATTAAATATATAAATGTTTTTTCAATTTGACCTGTTGTTTTCAGAAACTGTATTAAACATAGTAATAAATTATCTTCCGTAAAAAAATCAGTGATTTAAGATTTTAATATATTTGCTACATTTTATTTTATATATGTTTCCATCATATTTTATGGTACCTTTATTTAGTTCAGGAAAACGACTTAAAATTTGACTGCATGTTTTAAATTGCACTTTAGTTTCTATTCTGCATGAGAGAAAACACAAGTAATCTTTTAAAAAAAGGTAATCCTTTTTTAAAAACCCAAATGAATTAACCATTTTCCACCACAAATTTAAAATACTAGACACACATATTTTAAACTGGTCAAAACCTAAAGAAATTTTTTTTTTCATTTATCTTATATCAAGCAAGAAGAAGAAATCTTTGTGCTGCTTGACAATTTATTTTTACTAAAGATTATTCCAGGTCATAAAAATGACCTTTTTCCAAAGTAAAATACAAATGCAAAACAAGATTAGCATCAATCAGCAAACCTTACTTGATGATTTAAATTGTGATTAAAATGAAGTATTTAAATCAATTTGATTCAAAGAAATCTGCCTTGCTTATGATTATTTGATTAAGCAGCATTAATGATCAATTTATGCAATATTTTTGCATTCAAATGTTATTGATTTCAAGAGGAATATATAAGTTACTAATCTTTGCTTCTCAAATATTATTCCCAGAATGCATGTTTTTGAACCACAGGTACACTTAACCCATGTTTACTTTGGTTAAATCAACTCTTTGATAACCAAATCTGATTAGGTTAAAGGTCAGGTCTTGAGGTTAAAGGAAAGCTCAAGTCTACCTTCCCTAGGGGTAACATCGACTGCTCATGTGGAAACCCTCATGTTTGACATCTAGCTTTGCCCACAGAGGACACTGCCATTGGGTGGTACTCCAGCTCCTCATTACCTGGTGGCACCTTCTCTCAGACAAATATTCTAAACTCCAAAGGTTTGCATAAGCATTCCCCAATGCAGGATAAATTTAGCTACTGTGGAATAATTAAGATCCTTTAAATGTTTTTTGTTGACTGACCTGGTTAGTGTGAATGACATATCTTAGGAGCAACAGAAGAATGTTGATGCAAATCTTCCCACTAGCACATTCAGATTTAATAAAAATTATGTTTGTCTACAGCACGGAACTACAGATCTCCAGAGTTAGTCAGCAAACACATTTTAAAACAAATCAGCTGATAACATAAGGGTGCTAGTTTCTTTTACAGCTTTATCTATTTCTTTGTAATATTTAGTTCACAGTTCAAAAAGCCACAAGTAAAAAGTTTGCCATATCTTGGACAGACTGTTCCTGTGATGTAAACAATGGCTTCAGTTTTGGTAATTGAGTTTAACTGAAAACTGTAAAAACTGGCTTCAACATTTTAACCACTTTATCTGATGCTGTATTTTTATTGCCCTTGAGAGATTTATTGTCCCTTGCTCTGGAGCTATTAAAGAACTTGATTTTATATGCTACAGCAGCTAACCATATGTATTCTGATAATCAGTTATACCTGAATGCCTGTTTACAATGTATCTTATTTTAAAGTGTGCAAAAAGCAGTTTAATGCATTTTTTTTGGTGATTATTTATCTTCAACTTACAATTATTTACAGCTATCCGTGCTATTCATTGCATTCTATTTACTTCTGAATTGAAAACAAAGGTTTAGGAGATATGCTCTCTTTCCTTCCTTAAAGAATGGACTTCTCTAGCCCTGATAAAATATAAACTAAATAAAATATAACTCTGTTTTCTTGTAACATTAACACACAAAAGACTTTTTGCTCTATAATGTTTTCTAGTTCAAACTTTAAAAAGTCACTGCTTTGGACACAGATGTAAAGTGAGCCCACAGTGTAATGTTTCTGGAGCTGAATACACTGAGAAATCAGGTATGTGAGCAGAATAACATATAGAACATACATAGCAGTTTTTACTTACTGATTTCAAAGCACTGTGCAGATATTACAGAGGGTAAAGAAAGCTGAATGACAGGCCTAAGGCTATATAATAATCCAGTGGCATAGTCCAGGTGAAAATACAGGTTATCTAAGGCCCAGCATGGTTTCTAACCTATCATGCTACAGGCTACTATTGCAACTGAGGTACTAAAGAGACAGATGCAAGAAAGTACATATAAAAACATATAATTTTGAATAAGGGTATACAAAATCACTCCATCAAAATAATGTTTTTGATTACTAAAAACAGACAGAACTTTGGACCTGGCTGGGAGAGAAGTTGGTAAAATTTCATGAAGGATATATCCTTCCCAAAACTGGGAGGATAGCTGCCGAAAGCAATTTATTAGAACTAACAGGATTTTATCAATACTACGGTTTAAACAATTCTTTCTTGGCTGTCATACTGCCTGCAACATTTCAGTGCTCCAATTAAAATTCAGCAAAGCTGGACAGGGATGCAAATACCGTAACAGCCCAACAATACAGATAAAAAGAAGGGGGGGGGAAATAATTTAAAGCTGCCAGTCTTCTTGGGTGTAAAAGGATTTGGCAAGCTGTGTGTCTCATATGTTTGTCTGCCTGTGTCAGTGAGAGCTGTGTGGCTGGAGTTTTGAGAAGCTGAACAAATCAAGAGAGGTCTGTCCCTGTGCCTGTGAGGTTTGTGAGGCTGATTCTTAGTCTCTGAGAATTGCTAGGCAGAGGCGTAAGGATGGAAAAAGTAATGAAGTTCTGGAGGGAAGGTGCAGAAGAGAAAAGGGGAAGTGAAGAAAACTGATAAGAAAAGCTAAGAATTTCATGTCTGGTATAGTTTAAAAAATACAAACCCAACAGAAAAACAAAGAATGAGAAAAAATATACTTTTGTTACTGAAGATGAGAGAGTACTTTCCAAGCCACTGGCAACTGAGGAAGGTGATAAACAGTTTTTTATAGGGACATATATCTGTCAGGTTAGATAATTTGTTCCTAATAATTTTGAAAGAGTTGACTAGCTCTTAGCATTTTAATAAATCTCAGAATAACGGGAAAATGTGGAAAGCCTGAAAAAGATTGTTGAAATATTCATAAGACAAAGTCAGGTATCCCAGCTAAGCTGAACAGCTTGATGCATATCCAAGGGAAATATTAAAACAGATGATATGAGAATGAATTACAGAAAATCGTGAATATAACACAGTCAACATGGGTTTATGAAAAAATTAACTTTGTCAGACAAACCTAATTTAATTTTTTTATTAGAAAACTTTCTGAAGGTAACTGAATAACAGGAGGGCATAGCTTTCTTGGAATAAAAACTCATACCTGAAAGAAAAATAATTTATCTGTAATACAATGTAGCTGTCAATGCAGAATCATCATTTTACAGAAAACTTCTTGGTACAAAAGCTGAAACTTCACAAAATTTTCACAGATGATTTGGATATACATGTCTATGAATGTCCATGACTAAGGTTTTAGATAATGACAGCAAAATCATTATAGTCAGTTGCTCATTCAAGCAAACTGTTTTCAAAGCTGGCCAAGTATAAAGTTGAGCAACTTCACATGTGAATGAGGAGTGCATGACATGAACATAGAACAATATCCTAGAAGTAGTAGCGAGGATAAAGTAGCAACTATAAAAGGATTTAATGATCATAGCATATATGCAAGTCAATATGAAATCTTAGTCTAATCAGCCAGAAGAAAAAACAAGACCCAAAAGCCTCTGTAAAGTCCTTAAGGGTATATCAAAAGAGAGGTGAATAAGAATAATACCTGTATTCTGCACTGGGGAGACTAAACTAAGAATGCTTTATGTTTTTTTTTTTTCTAATTTCTGCCCTTCTAAAAAGGAATTTAAAAAATCTTATACTAGTTCATTTGATGGTGAGATATTAGCCATCATAAAATGATAGAATCATCAAGGTTGGATAAGACCTTTAAGGTCATACAGCCCAACCATTCCCCCAGTACTACCAGTGTAACCCTTAAACCACTAAACCATATCACCATATCATCCAAACATGCCTTGAACACCTCCAGGGGTGGTGACTTCACCACCTCCCAGGGCAGCCTATTCCAGTGCCTGAAAAGAAGCAACCAAGTGTTTCAAGTCTCATGAAATGACTGTGATTTGACACAATCCCTTAGCTCACAGATGCACACACAAGTAGCATGCAGAGGAATCTGCCCTTCTGCAGACCTAAGGTTGTGATGCCACTTTTCCATCCACTGTATAGAAAACAGCTGTTTTTTTAAACTTATCTTACATTGTTTCTGATCTTAAGTAATTGTGAATTTCAAACACAAGTTACTAAGAATTTTACAATTACTGATCTTTCATACACATGTATATTTTGAAAATAAGCATCATCCTTGACAACACACTGATCTCCAAATTCAGGAGGCTTATGAATTGCTTGTAATATTTCAACTATACAACTATAAAAGCTATATAACAGGGCAAAATATGTTCTCAGGCTGAATGGACATTCTTTTGAGGTTTATTGATCTAACTGTACAAGATCATGGTGGATAGTCTGGGGGAATGGTGTTAGACCATGGAGATCTGTTTCAGAACAGTTACCTGTTTACACACAGAAATGATCAATTGCAAACAAATTTCAGTCAACTCTCCATAACCTAATTTCTGCCATCTAACTAACAGATGAATCTGTCTTCCCTTCTCTACAGCATTATGAACCATCTCAGCATATCAGTGTCAGATTATTAATTCTGCTTCCATTCCAAGATTAGGTCGCATCTTTCTGATGAGGAGACAAGAGCAACTACTCAACAAAAAATATTACTTACCAAATTAGTGAGAAAAAAGTATTGCAAGTCACTAAGGTGATAGTTTTGGATTGCACAGGTAAATAGACTGGGGGATGCAAAAAAGCCGTATGTAATAAAACAGGGTAGGAAAATGTTGTCCTCCAGTGGTGTCTACAGAACCAGCAATACAGGGATATTTCACAAAATTTATATTAGTGAGACTTTTGTATGAGGTCCAAAAACCTCATACATTTTGGAGGCTCTGCAAACCAAATCTGCAAGTGCGTGTGCTGAGCTTCGACTACCCCCAGATTTCTTTACCGTTCTGAGTAAAGGAAAGCTATTAAATCTGAGTAAAGAAGTCTGCATTACAACTCCATGTTCTACAGAGATGGAACCCAGCCCCCAAAGTAGCCACAACATTGTAACTTTCCAAAGCACTTGGCTACCTAAAAGGATTAAAAAAAATACAGCCATTTACAATTATGTCATCAAATTGTGTCTGTCACCTCAGCTCATTTGTTATGATTAGGCTGTTGGAAAACTGCAAATGATAGCTGAGATACCTTCACTTTTCCAGATTGCTTTATATGTAGTTGATGGAATATTCAGTTCAAAATTTCCTCTCATATAGCTTAGTATGTAGAAGCCTCCCACGGCTCATTAATCTCTGGTTAATATTTATGACAATTTCAGCCCTTATGTCTCTTCTATCCCATGAAATAATGCACAGTATCAGCATATAGAAGTGTTTCTCACAGTGCATATTGGAATCATGGGTAACTTGAACCTGCCAGATACGAGAGCAAATCTTTAGATTTCCAATAATTTATTGTACAGTTATTGCAAGTGGAAACGGTAGCCTGTGGGCATATCACGCCAATTGGAGTAAACACTAGAACTGTGAAATCTGTGACTGCTTCTTTCTTCCCTTACTCCATAAGAATAAACAATAAAGATTTTAATCCCAGATTTTCAAGTTTTTTGACTATATGTTGTGACAAAAGTTTAAAAGAAATAGGGCTAATTATTCTTAGCAACTCTAGAGCAGTTTCTGTAAGAGTAATATACTGGGCTTGGCTGAGATGGAGGTTTTTTTTTTTTTTTTTTTGCATGGTGCTGTGTTTTAAATTTGTGAACTAAAGTGTTGATAACTCAGCAGTGTTTTAGTTATTGTTCAGCATTGCTGGCACAGCATCAAGGCCTTCTCATTTTCTTACTCTGCCTTTCCCATGAGTAGTCTGCAGGTTTGGATAAGGTTGGGAGGTGACACAGCGGGCTACGCCAGGGATATTCCATGACATGCAACATTATGTTCAACAATTAAACTTCTTCCAAAGTAGCTGTTGCTCCTGCTAAGTGGGAGCTCAGCTGCTGGCTGGGGACAGCTCTCCACAGGGAGTCATTAGTTTTCCAAAATGAGATTTACAGAACCCAGACAAACGAAGGTAACTCAAATTTCCTTGTCCAAACCAACTTCAAAGAGAAGGGAAGAGTATCCTAAAACATGGTAATTGCAAAATGCAACTAATAAAAATGCAGATCATATGGATGATTACCTTATTTTTTAAAAATGAAAAACCATGCCCACATATTTAATGTTACATAATTACAGGGACAAAGTTAATAACACTATAAATTATCAGTTCTGCTTTCATTTCACAAAATAAATTCAAGACCCTATTTTTAAAGAATTTTTAAAGCATTTTAAAGGTATTTAAAACATGGGATTTTGCTCCAAGTTTTATGAACCTATAAACCTGTCTGTAACACATACAGAAAAAAAAAAAGGACAGTAAACTCAGGAACTCCATAATTCTTTTCCCGAAGTAATTATCATAATTACCACTATCTTACTTCCTGAAAAACAACCTGAAGACTCTCATTGCCAAGATGTCCAAGTAATCCCTATAGCAAATCAGACTATTGCTCTACCAAAATTACTCCTCTCTCTTGCTCTCATCAGATTATCAAGTGTCTCAGAGTGAGAGAAATCTTTTAAAAAAATCTTTCTTTGGAATAATGTGCTCACGGGAACTTGCCCATCACTGAGAAGCAACATGACATGAGGCAACAACAACAAATTTATATTTTAAAAGGTATCTATTTTGGAAACCTTACTAGGTATTATTATTACACATAAATAGTGTCAGTTTTTAGAAATATTTTCACATCCTCTCTCTTTTCATACCTAATTTTCAGATTTTACCCGCAAAATTCCCATCACCTTAAGTTCCATCATTTATAACTGGCAAAAAAAGTAAAAAACAAATTTTCCTTACATGGTATACAACTTTCCCTTATGAGAAAATGTGAAAGTGCAGATTATCATATCACAGGATTTATATAGATGGATCCCTTTCACTGCCCAAAATAAATTATTCAATTACTGTCCTTTAAGGTGTGAGGCTTTCAAATCAGAAAAAAAACCCAAAAGAACCTTTGTTAATGTAGAAAAATGGTATATTATGGTTTAGAAGAAGTAATGTTCATTTTACATAACATTTCTCTCAAATTCTTTATCAAGTCTGTTCAGCATAAATAACATTGACTCTAGCAGAGCTCAAGAAGAGTATTTTGCTTTTGAGGAATGAACAAAACATCTTTTTCTTCTCACTGTTCTTATATATCTGTCATTGCTCTTTATAGCTATACTAAAAATGCTTTGAATGTCATTAAATCATTTAAAATGTGTACAGCTTTTTGCTCTGGATTTTGTGGGTTTGTTCCATAACAAGAAAGTAGATTTCAATAAATTAATTAGAAAATGCATTGTAGAAGTATCATTGGTAGAATGTGCTATGCATTGGTAGTTGTAAACAAACTTGCAAAACAGAAATCTGGCTGAAACCTTTAGTGACTCACCCAGTTCTGTGGGAGGTTTCCTGGTTACAGGATGTCACATTTATGTGCATAACTCTCCATCTTCATCACTGTAGTACCTAAGAAAATTGTTCTTCCCTATTTTCTATTACTGAGAAAAGGCTTAATAAGAAACTTCTCCAGAAGATCAGTACTTGTTGCCTGAACTTCAGCACTGCCACATTTTAATATCTCTTTCCATATCTGAAAAGGGTTGACTTTGTTTACAAACCAAAATACATAGCCATTGCACAAGGAGGTTGTTTACTGTCAAGCCTTTTCTGAATTCAGTTGATATAGTCACAGGGCAAACACATCCTGTGAGTTGGTGCATTTCACACTGGCAAGGATTCTTCTGCCATTTTGTTATGACTGTAATAGGTGTGTAGCAAAAGCATCCTTAAGCATCAGTGGAGTCCCCTTTGGACTCTTCTTCTGTCATCCAAATCCTCTGGGACAAACGGAGGGATAACAGGGGGAA
>WBNO01024580.1:0-30156 GCA_013400575.1 Peucedramus taeniatus
CTGTCTTTCAAACCAAGACAGAATTCTTAGGTACAAGTTACAAAATCCAATGCCTCAGCTTTGTTCAGCACAAACCACCAATGGTTTTACAGGCACTTTTGTACACGTGCTGCATTCAGCTGAGAAATAAAAGCAGCATGGAAGTTCTTCACTCCATGGCTACCCAAGCACTGTGAGCAAAGCTCCATTTCATGGTAAGCAGGACAACTTCAGGTATTTCAACAGGCTGCAGACCAAGGTAATTTCATAACATCTCAGGAAAGCTTGAAAATCTTCCCTGACCTTAAAGCCCATCTCACAGTGAAGACTGGCAACAATCATGGACAGAAAATGGACAGAAAAAATGAAAAGCCCCATGTTGTCTTGGTGAATTGAGGAACTCTGGAACTCACTGCACTGGGCATCTCTCACTTCCAGTAGAAGCCTACAGCACCTGGAATGGCCAGGAACTGGGAAATGGATGTCTCAAGGCAAGGCAGCAGCAACTTTGCCAAACACAAACATCTGAGCTTATCTATTCCCTTCCTATCCTAGTATACAAAATATGAGAATTTGTCAGGATGCAGGAGCAGATATGGGGCAAATAGCTTATGTTAACAAACCTTAGCATTGGGAAAAGCTAGTGGAGTTTATGCATTGAGACTGCCCACATGGAGGATGGCAAAAGCCAGTTCACCCTTCAGGAAATTAAAGCATTGTTGCTGGAATGGCAGAAACATTCCAACTTTGAAGAGATGTGAAAACATAAAATAATATTGTTACTATCCCTCTTACCACTGTGCCCAACTTGTCAAGCCAGCTCCACAGCCACTGTACCCTAGTTAACACAGGAAAGGTATGAGCCCAAATAATTTAATTTTGTTAAGAAACATTAAAACAACAATCCTGCAGGTTCAGGTACACAAGTTCTATGGCCACAGAAGGACTGACAAGATAAATGGCATGTTGCAGGGATGGCAAAACCTTAATTCTGTGAACTGAATGCCAGAATCAGCTGGCCTGACAAGAATTACATGTCAACACTGGTAAAACCCATATGCAAAATCAAACTGCCACAATGAAGCACAGCAGTTGCTGCAAACAACTGAATGTAGTGAATAGATACATACACACACCTGTATGATTGACACCAGCGTGAAAAATCATCCTAATTTCTGACTAAAGAAACTACAAAAACTACATTCAGTCTTTCAGTGCTAGCCCACTGTCACGGACTATAGAATAAGCACTTAAAGCTATCTAGCAACAGTGAGTAAAATTCAGAGTAAAAAAAGCATGTGTTCACAGACCTGTACTTTCTGTCTGCATGTTCATGCCAATCAGCGTGTCTGAACAACCAAACGTTTGTGACAAACGTCTCAGAAGTATTCCCAAATAGCCACCCACAGTATTTAAAAAAACATTTTACACATAAAATATCAACAAAGCAATTCCTTAGTTAACATAGAAAATATTTATATTTTAGACACAAATCAACTGCTCTGAATCACTAAGCACCTCGATTTGACAACTCTTGTTTATGAAATCATTCCGTTTTAGAAATTCAACTGTAATCTGATGAACTCAGTCTCTGAAAACACAAGAGCAAGCAGAAGGAAACTTCTCAGTTCAACTTGGTGAATACTAGCTAGGTTTAATGAAAAGAACGAGATCAGATTGCTTGTAGATGTCATGTCTAATTCCCCACTAGACATTAAGGAACACAGAAGCATAAAAATAATCACAAGGGAAAAAAATTACTAAATGTAGGGAGAAACCAGAGGCTTAGACATCAAGCTTTAAGCCTGAAGACAATTTTACTTGCAACCTCAAAAAAAGTAGAAAAATTGAACCAAATATAGTTAAATTCAAGTCCCTGTAAGTCTTCAGATTTTCCAGCATTAAGGAGAAATTCTGTCAGGCACAGGAGCAAGGCAGAAAGCTACTTGGCTCACCCTCCATGTCAGAGCTCAGGGAACACTGCCTGTACTTGTCTGCTGGCTATTTTTGTGCCTGGATGTGTAGTTCTACTTGATCAGAGGCTGTGAAACCTGAGAGGTGCTGGATTGCTTTACTTTTCTTCATGGTATGATATATTCTCATCCTGCAGTGCACTGCACACACTGCCAGTCCCAGCCCTGCAGATGTGGAACCCTCTGCTTTAAAGGGACAGAGCCTGCAGATGGGAATTGCTCTCATCTGGGGAAACATACAAGAGCTCTATGCAGCACATTTAGCTTAAAATCACATCTTTGTGAATCACTAGCAGGATTCCCACTCAACCCAGTTGGTTTCTGCTAGTTGGAGATCACAGCCCTCCTGCTTTTGAACAGCGTTCACTTCTTTAGTTAGTTTATAGTTCTGCATAAAGTCTTTCTCTCTTTTAGAAAGCATCAGTTAGCATCAGATTTACTTGTTCATTTTTGGGCTGGAATTTTCAGAACACAGATTATGCTTGTGTTACTGGAAACTAGTGAGGCACATTGTATTTTGTTACCATCAAATCAAAATCAGTTCCCTATAGCAAACACCATAGTGACCACTAACTAGTATTTCTTATGGAAAACCTACACTGTTACTTTATATTGGAGTAGTGCCAGAAGTGCAACATACGAAATATGTCCCTTCACCTTTCAAGTTCTTACAGTGTATAACTGTACAGAAACCAGAAATCTGTGATCTATTATGCCATTTCAGATTCCACTTCCTTATTTATTGAATCATATTCCGAAACCTAGTGTTAAATCAGACTCTACAGTACAATATGTGAAAATATTGAAAAAGTCTCCTGCTAAAAAAAATAAACTTATGCTAACAGTAAAAGATCAAAAGCATTTATGTAATTAAAAATTATTGAGAGTACATATAAATCAAACCATGCATTGTGCTTTTAATTAAAAATATTACCCTGTAAATTGAAACTGAAGGCTTTAAAAGAGTAACCAAAGTGAAAAGAATTACTAAATTCTCTTTGTCTAAATTTGAAATTTCTGAGTAAATTCACAAATAATCGAAAATTCTACTGGAAAGAAATGAAAAAAGGCAAAAGGCATCTAGATCAGAAAGTTGCAAAGCAAATGTATTATTTTTATGAAAGAATGAAAAAAGCTTAATTTCAAATGAAGAGCTCTCATCAGCATATTGCCACAGAGCAGGCTAAAAGCCATCTGTAAGAAATTACTCTTAATGGGGGAAAAGATAGGGAATACCTTTGGCAATTTTATTTGTGACCATCTCCCTGCAAAAAAGTGCTCCTTCCCAATAGCAGAAGATAAGGAAGAAAAACAACAACAAAATGCTCTCCTTGCCCTATAACTTTCATTTAAAGTAAATAGCAAAGCCTTTTTGACTGCTAAACCCACCACTGGAGCTCAGTATGGCAGTTGTGGAGAGGTCTAGAGGCAAGATCCGTGACACCACAACTGTAAGAACAGCTTCAGCTAGCTTTGGACTCTAGAAAACTGAAGGAGTTGTTTTCTGTGGGCACCCCAGAAGGGCATAACTTGTGGTTTCACTTGTTTCAGTCTGAAAACTGAAATTAGGAAGCTCTACCTAGCTGAAGAGACTGCTGAGAGGACAGCTCAGAAAGCCATTGGTACACAGGTAACAAAAAATCCCACATGCTGCTAACAGAGAACAGCTTTAAGGCAAGCTGTCCCCATGTATCTGACATTGCCTCTGGAGCAGCAGCAAATTCTCGGTGATGAGAACAGCTGAACATTGCACTGTGCCTTGGCCTGAGAGCAGCTTCCCCAGCAGAGACACAAAGAAAGTTGGCATTTGTTACCTGGATCTGTGTGGATTCTTCTGACGCGATCATCCATGGTGTCACACACAAGGTCACGCTGAGAGAGGCAGGTTTGCAGCACTGCTTCTGGACAGGCTGGTTCCAGGAGCTGCTGCCCACGTTCCTTCCCCTCCACCAGCTCCACCAGTGTGTGCTACAAGGCACTGGGCTGACTGCATTAAAGAGTTAATTGCTAGTGTAACTGAACTCCAGAAACATCCTGAGATACACTGAAATACCAGAGCTCCAAATGGATCACATCACCTTTGTACACAGCATGGCAGCAAAGGCTTACTTGTAAAACACAAGAAATAAATCCGAAGGTAAGAACATAGAAAACACAATAGGCTTTCCAGAAGCTTTGTGGCTGGATTTCCGTCCCCACTGATTATAAATGGCAGCTGACACTTAACAGGCCTTTTTGAGAAGCATTCTTATCACCTTTGACAGGTTGGCCAACAGAGAGAACATGGGACAAGCTGTGACCCTTATAAAGTGATGGCTTAAAAAAACCCCACAATTTTCAACATTAAACAGTATCAACATGACAATTATAATCTGTATGATTATTTAAAACATACTAAAAACATTTCCACTCAAATCTTCCACCTTCCACTCAAACCTTCCACCTTTAATCAAGAGGTTGCTTCCTAAGAGGGCTAACACTTCGCTTAAGGTTTTTAACTTTTTGCATGCCAAGAGTCAGCATTATTCTGAAATCATACATCCACTTGTAAACTGGCAACTTTCTTGTTTTTCTCACAGTTCTTTCCTGAAACTTTCACTACATGTAGCCAAGAGCAGATGAGACAATCTATGCTCAATAATTCTACATGTGCACCGTTTTCAGCTTTAACTTTTGAAAAACAGAGATAACCATAGGTATTCATGTACCCTTTATTTGCTTTCAGTGTAACATTCCATGCTGATTGCAGATGTAATATTCATGAGTGTAAATGTAAGAATTAACAACTCTTGGATGGTTTTTTTCCCTTTTTACACTTGACTATTTTGGCTTACAAAATTAACAGCATACAGTAAATATTCCTCCCATACTTTGTACAAACTACATGGTTTTGATATACAAGGATCCTGTTTTTATTATAGTGACAATATACAAACCACGTCTATTTACAATGAAAAAAATACATAAACCACATTTTAAACATTCTGCTACTGGCAGCCACTATTGTTTAGGAGGTAGCTTTAATTAACAAAATGAACTGAAGCCACATTTCCCATCATGGGTTCTATCAAATAACTTACAATACAAAGATAAAAATTCATTGTATGAACAGTATGTACATTTTAATTGTCAAAACAGCAATCTAGCTTTAGATTTTAACAAGAATTTCTCCATAATAACTGGGATGGCAGTGGATTTACTCTTGATCTAGTATATTGTCCAAAAACCTTACATAATTACTTAATCATGCATTATTAACTTTGTATTGATCATATTTCAAACTAAATATAAAAAAATGATCACTGGTTGTACTTAAACCATTTGGGTCTCAGAAATTTAATACTTTAGAAAGATTACACTGATTTAGGTAAAAATCAGTGACTTTGCACAGTGTACCTCACTGTCAGTAAAGTAATTGGGAAAATGCATTTTTTAGTGCCAAATTGCATTGCATTTTCCCTCCATTTCCTGAAATCTCAGTCTATCATAAGTATTCCTGGAGTGCTGTGACACTGAGCAGGCTGCAGTCTCATGGCACAGACACGACTTGTGTACAGGGGCAGCTCTGTTGTCACCCCACACATCCACACTCCTGCCAATGCTGCGACTTGACTGCATAATACTGAGGAAACTTGGTGTGGTTCACCTGAAGTGATGTGCCATCATTGGAAAACGGTGTCTAACCCTACTGTTCTTGACAGCTGTTAATATTCTTATTCAAATAAATCTACAGAATATTGCGGATTACAAATACTTTACTGAAACAAATTTTTTTTTAAAAATTGAATATTAGCTGAAATACAAAACAAACACAGTATTCTGATATTGCTGTCACAGTTACATATAGGAGAATTAATCCCTTTTTGGCCCTGCAATAAAATGCATCCTGAGATTCAATGCTGAATATACTATACAAAGCTAGCAATAGATTTTTTTTGCTTAATCATATTAAAGTCGCATTTAAAAATAATTTCTATAATATTAAACAGCTGTCCTTTATATTGTGCTTTCTCAGGGGGAAAAAAAAAATCACCAGAACTTACCTCACCACCAGAAGAAGCAAAGTACAACTGCAATATGATGTGGAGAAACACACCATTAGCATGTAAAAACTTTATAAAAGAAACCACTATTGTGTGAAAAGAGTAAAAATACTGGGTAACAATTTTGGTTTACCAATTATTTACAGTGAGCGCAATTGATTTATTTAATTAAAAAAAAAAAAGTATGGCTCAAGAAGTTACCGCCCACTTCCCTTCTTTACAAATGACACTAAATAACGATTACAAAAGTGCTTCCTGCTTGAAAGGTCAAAACAGGCGACAGTCTGCGAAACACAATACCTCTATTGGAGCGGCTGAGGGCAGAAAGCCTTCTCAGTCTTTAATTCTTGGTATGTTGTAGGCATAGCGCACCAAAGGGAACCCTCTGCTTTGGTAGAAGCAGGCACGGCCACAGGCCTGCACTTGGTCCGAGCTGTCCGATACGAAGGAGTCGTCCTCATCCACATAGTCCGAGTGGGCTGACTGCGTGCCACAGTCTGACCAGTAGCCATCCGGCCTTTGGCAAGGCACCACTGCCAGCGCGGGGCAGCTGTGAGATTTCATTAAATGTTTACAGGGCACAGGCTTGGACAGCAGGAGCGACTCGCAGCACTCGCACAGAGCAAGGTTACCCTGCAGGTGGGAGTAAATACCACAGTCGTAGTAGAAGTCCTGCGCCATGTCCCCTTGGGCGCTGACTGCAATCGCCACCGCCCCGCTCCTCCTGCTCAGCTGGCGCCGCAGCAGCTTCCAGTCTTCCTTGAACTTCGGGTTGAAGAACACGTACAGGACTGGGTTCAGGCAAGCAGGCAATGGGAAAAATATCAAAGTGACAGACTTCATGATTTCAGGGCTGATAGAAATCACAGTGATCAGCGGCGCGAACGAGAAGAACGCAACAGGACAGAAGAAGATGCAGTTGGTGAAGATTAGCCAAGCGACATGCTTAATCGTGCTGGACTGGGAGTTCTCAGAGAGATCCTCCTTCTCCAAGCTGCAGTAGAGTTTAGTGTAGATAACAGCCATTAGCAAAAATGCTAATGAATTCAGCAGCACTAGAGTCACTGTGAAACCTAACAAGGGTGTTTCTCCATTGGGAAAGGGCAAGCAAAGGGGTGATGCTGAGTACTCTGCTTTATAAAAAAATGGTAAGCACCCCGCTACCAGAGCGCACAGGAAAGCAAAAAATGCTGCAATCCGAAATTGTTTTTTGTGATTGCTTTTCCCCTTTTTAATAAACTCCTTTGCAGACAAGCTCCGTTCAACAGCTGCCAACATCAGGAAAAAAATTGCACTTTCTGATGAAAAAACTGCAAGAAACCCAGCAATTCTGCAACCACTGCCAGTCTCCCACCATATGCCAAATTCAGCAAATCTTCCCCAAGACACAGCATCCAAGAAAGTTAAAATACCAGTATAGACTCCCATAAATAAGTTAGAGACAGAAATCAGGCTTATAAACAGCTTGGAAGATGGCAGTGTAGTACAGGATGCAAATATTGTTAACATGACAAGCAGGTTGAAGAACAAAGCAACCAAAAAAATAAACCAGACAGTAAGGCGAATCATCCAGCTGCCCAATAAATATTCACAAGGCTTAAAAGCACCTAGAAGAAAACAAAAAACAAACAGAAGGACAACCAGAGTTTAGGAAAAAATTCTGCCTTAATAAGCAAGATTTTGAGAAGGTCTTGAAAGCGTACTCCTCATTAATTCATGAATTGAATACACAGCTGAACTGCTAAATAGGTCAGTTGAAAGTAAACTATTCTGCTGAAGTTATTTACTAATTAATTATGCCTGAAATAATAATTACTGCAATGAATGGTCACTTGAGAATATTTTATATAAACAAGCTAGCTAAACAAACTTAATTACCTTTTAGCTATTCAAAATAGCTTTTATTAGTGCAACCTAAATACTTCTTTATATTATGTATATTTCCTACTTCACAAAAAAGGCTGGCCAAAAATATAAAAGTGAATGTTCACAATCCCCTTGTAAAGGAAAAGAATTTTTTAGAAGGAACATATTCTCTCAAAAAATTATTCACTAACACGCCTTCTGGAGTAACTTTTGGTCACAAGGAAACATCTTTAGAACAGCAGACAAGTTCAATTTAATTAGCTTTAATAGGGACAGGAATTTACCACAAGCCTGTCCCCCAGCCTTGCCACTGAAAGGCACTGTGAGCTTAAAAAGTTGTAGGAGAAAATTATTTTTTCTTCTTCTTCTGCCACTTAAAACAGCTTACATAATAAAAAAAGTCCAACAAACAAAATAACAGGAGACAAGACAAAGAACAAAGGTCACTACTATTGCATACCCTTCTAATCCCCCTAACTGCCATTTATTCCATAGGGAAATCCTACTGAATTTAAGGAACAATTAGAAGAATTTAACCTCCCCCATATCCCCATTAGGCACCTCTAATTGTCCTAAGCACAGTAGCTCAGGATCCCTCCCTGCAGCTGAGGACCACTCAGGGAGCTGATGAAAAATGCCAAGCTGCAAAGGCTGGAGCTTCTGAGCTGGAGTCAGCCTGTGACTGAGGGCTGGCTCTGGGCAGCATATGCCTTTCCTCCAGGCAGGGGAAAGGTAAGGACAACTCATCCCTGCTGTGGGCAGGAACAGAACTGCCAAGAATGATTCAATGTCAGTGCAAAAATCTCCCAAGGTCTAAAGCAACTTCCAGAAATTATTGAACTGACAAGCAAAAAAAAATATTTTTGTTTGTTTAAATGATCAAGCATCATTTCTGGGCACAAAATAATGGAGCCCACTGGATTATCAGTATATCAGGAGTAAAACCTCTTTTTTGCAGGTATTCCCAAGTAAAACATCATGGACATAATTAACTTTACAATACATTCATGTGACAACAATATCTGCTAAGCTGATCTACTTAATAACAAAAACAATTTCCTACTCATGAAATTTTAAAATGTTAATTCTGTGCTTCCAAAAATCAATTTGAAGCCATTTTTCTAGTAGCTGTACTTTAGATAAATAAAAGCCACCACCCTTTCCTGTCTTTCTCCCAAAGTCTAGCTATCCTTTGAGTTAGAGTTAGAAGTTACCCTCTTCTCATACTGATATCCCCAGGCCATGATGGGAGGGGGCAAAAGTTCATGTGTGGAAGGATGTTTCAGCAGACTTGAGCTCCTTGAGCACCACTGCTCAGCAATCCATTCTTTGGGCAAAGTAGATCTACAGGCTGAGCAGTGATTCAGAACTGACATGGTGGGTGGAGTATCTGATGACCAGATGGCAGCATGACATAGAAATTTGTTCATACGAGAGGGACAGGTGAAAAACAAGGCAAACTGTCAACTTGTAGAACAAGCTCTTTCCTTTAGACCTACTACATCATTTCTGGCATGGACAAAAAGAAAGAGCTGAAGATTTTAAAAAATTAATCCATGTAACACACCATGTCAATTCTCATTTTGTAAACAGGAGATCAAAAGCAAATAAGCACCTTTAAAAATTAACTTTTAGATTATGTACAATTACATTAATATATTTGACTTTCTGACTACAGATTTTTTTGGCTGTGATCAAGAAATCTTTGTGATATTCTGGATATTAAAGCTAGCTCAAAAGATAAACAGATTTTCATAACAAAACAGTAGTTAGGAGAAGAGAAAGAAGTAAGACTTGGAAAACTGCTCATCCAGGAGTGACTTCATTGGAAGCATACTGCATCTGCATGTTCCTGTTTACGCAGACAAAAGGGTACAAGGTGTATGGAAGGAATGCTCTGGAGAGGCTGGGGCAACGGCAGAAAGCAAGAGGCACCACAGCAAGTGCTTCAGGCGCTGAGTGGAAGGGTGTACAGAAATTGGCAGTTGGCAGAAGAGAAACAGAAGGACAGAAACAAAGCTGCCTAGAATGAAAATATTCATTGCAACATCAAAGACTTTCAACATTCCTGGACTGAAATGGAGTAAATCTGGTATGCCAATAAGACTATTCACTGCACAAGTATCTTTAGCAGTTTAAGATGCTACTGCCTACTCCAGCTGCTCGTAACAGCTCTCTGCTCACAGTAAATGCAGCTGGAGCAGGGCTGGGGAACAGATCACATGGATGCTCCTTATCCTCTCTCCTGGAAACACATCAAACTTCCCTAAAACCACCAATGACAGACAGCACTTTAAGTTAAGGTGTTAAAGCACAGGCTGAACTCTCACTGAAACAGGTGAGCATTCACACAGTCTGCTCCACAGACCTTGGAAAAATAAGGCATTGTTAGGAGGTAGTGCATTAGCAGACTCCAAATATAACATTAACATAGCATTGCAGTCTTGATTATTCTGCTTATGTAAAGAAATTTTGGTATTTTTCCTTACATACTTCTCCAGTGAAGGGTTATGTGTCTAAACCTGAGTCAGATCTTTGTGATTGCTCATCTAAAACAACACTGACATCAAATCAAGTTTCACCGAAAGCACTGGAGAATTTAATCTTCTGTGTACAGAATGACTACCAGGAATGAAAGATCTAATTCTGCACTCAACTCTTTGCATAACACCATGCCTGAAGTTCACTGTGGCTAAAGCACATTCTAAGATTTACCTGTTGCTGGTGTACAGTGAATAATAGTCTGTCCCAATTCCTCATTTTTCGCATTTCTTAGAATATCTGCTTTAGCTGTAAAAGTAAAAAACATGTTAGTTGTAAGAAGAAAAAGAAGTGCCTAGGATGGAAGTAGTTCATCGACACCTGAGCCATCTGACAAGTTAAGCTGTCCTGGTTTGCCACATAAGGTCAGATGCTCAGTGCAGAAATGCTCACAAGGCTTTGTAACAAAGCAACATCTTTGATCACTGGGGGAAGATCTATGCAGCCTGAAGTAATAAGGGGAAGGACAAGTCCTGTCTGAATAGAAAGGCTGAAACACTGAGAAGAGTAAAACCATGACAGAAGCAACACCTGCAGTTTGAATTTTTTTTAATTACTTTTTTTTTTTCAGACAGGCAAGTCTTACGGTGTCCAACATATGTTGCCCATGTTTAGAAGGAACATGGCACTGCTGATTTGTTAGCAATTGCTAAGCACTTTCAGAGACTGCTTTTGTATCCCTGTAAAGACTTATATTTTTCCTATTCCCTTATTCAAAGGCAACACACGCTGTTATTCTAGTCTGGTACAAAACAATACTGCTGATTAAGTAGGATGAAACATTTACCCTTCTCATGATCCATCAAGGCACCTTGATCTTGGTGACTGGAATCTTCAGCATTGGAGTTTAGATAAGAATCACAACCCCAAAATGCACAGCACTGATAAGCATATGGAACAGAGAGTGACCTGAAATACAGGCAGGACAAGGAAGACCATTAAACTTTGTAACCAAGGTTAAGATTACCACCTATTCAAAATATTTAAGTAGCACACTTCAGTGCTAAACTCAAATCTTTTCCTCACAGTGGCTGATAAAAACTATTTCAAATTGGATCAGGTATAACCATTTCTAATGAACTCTTGCACTGAGATAAAGGACAGGTGATGTATACAAATGAGAAGTACAAAGATGATGTTAAGATATTTAGCTCTCTACTATTCTTTTTACTCCATATACAAATCAAATTCTGATCAGTTAGTTTGTGGTATTGCTGCAGAAATTAAACTGAAAACTAATTAAATAAGCTAATTAAATAGTAACTGATTTGTAAGAAAGTTAACTCCCAGATGACCACAACCTTGTATTACATCTTTCCTTCTCACTCTTCATTCATACTGTTATTCTGGCAGAGAAGAAATACATCTTCACACAGAGTTCTAAAAAAACCACATAAACAATCAGGGAATAGCAGACCAGAATCTATTTTTTTTTCACTCAGGACTACAATATCAACTATTCTAAATTCTCTTCTGGAAAATATTTAGGAGGATCATCAGACTGCTTCTTCTTAATGTACAGAAAGATCTTTGTAAAATGGAAAAAAGTTCATCACTGTCTGATCCATATCCCCCAAAAATGAATCACAGGTTTCCATTTGAACGATTATTTTTATTCTTATCATTTTCCTCCAAAAAAATATATATATAAAAGCATGGTGATGATGTAATCAGACACCTGCCTGTCTGCTCTTGTTTTCCACACTGTGAAAGACAGATGTGCTCAGCTCAGTAACAAATGGAAATCTATCCAAAGCACTACTCTCAAGCCAGATAATATCTTGCCTGAAAAGTGGTGGATGAAAAATATAAAAAATCCCAAGAAAATTATCTGCAACTGACTTCTATACCAGCAGAGTCAGATGCCCTTTCTATAGACCAGCCCTGAGATCCTGCAGGACTCAGCAAAGACCATTTGCCACGAGTACTGCATGCACTGGCTCCATTTACCACACACTGCTGGGTACCGCAAGCACCCTGGGGTGTTCTTCACCAACTTACCGGAGCTTGGCGAAGTTCTTGGCTGCCAAAGCTTCCTTCAGCTCAGAATTGCCTGTGAGTTTGAGCTGGTTCAGTCCACTCAGTCCTTCAGCTGGAACTGAACTGAGCTCATTGAAACTCAGGTCTCTGGAAGGGAGTATTATGACCATGTTACAGAGTATGTTTAAAGATCCTCTGGCACACGTTTAATTAAAGAAGGGAAGGGCTTTATCATACGAGGCTATGTCTGGAAATGCCTGCCAGTGCAGCAGGCCCTCTAAAGAAGCGTGCCCTGCATATATTCAGCTAGCAAGAGCCTTCTTGATTCACAGTATTAAACAAATGATGAACAGATCACTTTTAAGCTAAAAACATTTATTATCTCAGCAGCTGAATGCTAGAGAGAGGAGGTGACTGCACAGAACAGCCTACTTACAGGTTAAGAAGAGCTCCAACAGTGATGAAAGCTCCTTTGTTGATCTGATGGATCTGATTACTACTGAGGTCCCTGCAATGAATGCCAAAGAAGATTATTTGGCAGTTTCACCAAATGTAACAACCATTATACTGAGGAAAGAAGCTAATATATATCTCATATATATATATATATATATATATATATCTCACAAATATATCATGCCTTTATCAGAAAAGCATCCCCTCTCTTCCCATCCAGCCAGGTGCAATAGCAGCCAAAACCCTTGGTAATGCAGCTGTGTCCTGCTTCACCTCATCTCCCATCCCTGCTCCCTTTACCTTTGTTTCTGACACTACAGCACAACCTGTGCTCCCAAGGCAGAGGCTGCCTGTGGCATCACCTATTCACAGCATGAAGGTGCCAGGTGTCACTTTGATGACAACTGCATCCATAGCAGGGCATGTGGGCAGAGAAGGGGGAAGACAACAAAAAACAAGCAGAGGAGCATCTGCTTTGCTCCATTTCAAACCCAGCTCCAGCTTCTGCAGGACCACCATGACTAATAACATTCTTCTTAAAATACCTGTCCACTATTCTTAAAATACTGGACCACTGAAAAAAAAAATCTCTTTTAGACTTCATATTTATAAAAATATTTGCATGAGCTATAAAAATAAAATGGAGACTAGAAGGAACAGGGCTATAACTGGCTGTTGGCCTTTTGCCATCAATCAAATTTGTAACACCAAACCCTGACATCAGTTTACATGGCAATCAGAAGCAGGATCTTGTTTTACTCAGCATGCAGCTACATCTGTACTTACAGGACACGAAGGGAGGATAGTCCTTGAAAGGTGTCCTCTGCAATTTCATGGATTTGATTATGCTGTAAGGAACTGCAAAGGGAAGAAGCAGAAACAGAACTTTATTAGCTGATTTCAGACAAAGGGATAGCTTGGTGTCTGATCAGTGTCCTTATCAATGACAAGGTTTTACTCATTTCCCCTTGTAGACAGACTGTCAAGTATTCTGCATCAGCTGTGTTCATACAACCATGGAGCACTTTCCTGGCACCTCTGCCCAGTCCCAATAATTTAATGTAGAAATTATTTTAAGTGTGGACTGAATTACTTTCAAGCTAAAAGTAACACTTTGTGAACACTCAAGAGTCATACTGAAATTCAAAACAATATTTAGGCATATTCTAACCCTTCCATTTATGTGCATAGCAGTAGTACTATGAAATGCAGGATTAAGCTGTGTCTTTTTTTCTTTTGCACCACAGGAATAATTAGGCATTAACTAATTAAGGAAAGCACAAGTGGTTGAATTTTCTGTCCAGCACACTTCTCATATGAGATCACCATATTATCTCTCTTTGTCCTTAATTTTTGAAAATTAGGATCAAACATGAAGCAAAAAAGTCTCTAGAGATGTGGACTCAGAATACTAAGGAGTTTATAAAATAAACAACACTTATTTCTACTTACATTTCTTCCAAGATGTGGCAGCCCTTAAAACTTGGGAGGTCCTTTATATTGTTATAAGACAAGTCCCTTCAAAACAGAAAATGGGAGAAGGGTGCTTAGTTCAATTCCTTTCTACTTCAAACATCTCATCACTTGTAACTATTAAACAGATTGACAGAAAAATCATCCTATTAGTACCATTCTGCTGAAAAACCAAGGGTAGATTAGAGAAAATCACAGAGGGAACCACAAGTGTGAACTCTACATCTCGGTATACATATACCCTAAAAACATTTAGGACACGCTTCTGGATTCTGAGAGTCATAATATAAAAAATTTATTCATAACCTGCTTTTCTAGAATAAATTAGGTAAATTGTATGTAAAGCACAAATTTGGTGCCAATTTTCTTTAGTGTGCTGGTGATTGCTTAAGCAAAGCTAGGAAAGCTCAGAATGTTCTGTGAAACAATGAAAAAAAAAAGACTAGAAACAAGCAAACAATCTTAATATTTCTATCTGAAAGGTAAATGGTTGTTTGAAAATAAATCCCACCTCATCATTTTTTCTCCCCTGGTTTTCTTCTAGCAAACAGAATGTATTTTTTCTCCTCCCTTTTTCAGGATTGGCTTTTGATCCACATTTTCCTGCGCGCATCCTTTGCAAACATGGTTTGTCCCCATCCCCTAATGGTTTCAGCTACCAGTTTGGGTTTTTTTGCATTAATTTTAACACATCCCCACTGCTCCTTATGTCTAACCTTTGTATTGCTATCTTCTTCCTAATTCTCATCTCCATTTCTTTGGTTCCTGATGCTCTCTCCTCTGTTCTTGAACACAAGAAGTCAAAGCAGTGTAACTAAACTCTTCTTTAACCTCTGAACATAGCTGAGCACGGTTGTGTTAACAATGAATGGTGGCAGAACAAATATGAATATTGGTCTCTGCAGCACCACCGTAGGTATCTCTCCAACACATGAAAGAAATGTAACATATCCCAGTAAAGGGGACTCTGTTTAAGGAACATAAGGCATTACATCAAATCAAAAAACATCAAGAACCCACATTTCCAACTTTGGCAGAACTACTAGGATGAAAAATCCAAAGCAACACTTGTACTTTAAATTAGATTGAAGTTTCTTTCCAAACATTCTGATGCATGAAGAGAGGCACAATATGTATACTTACAAAGTTCGAAGCAACTTTTGCTCTTGGCATAAATTAACAGGAATACTGTTTATCTTGGTTCCTGTAAGAGTTCTGTGGGGAAAAAACCCAAGAAACCCATACATATGAATGCTTGTTTTGTTTATGACAGACGGCATGTTTATAACAAGGATATATAAGAACAGGATGCTATTGGGGTACTAGATTCACCCACCAAAGTTTGTTTGTTTTGGGCTTTTTTTTTGTTTCTTTGGGTGTTTTTGTTTTAGTGTGGGGTTTTTTTTTTTTTTGGTGTTTGGTTGGTTGTTGTGGGTTGTTTGTGGGGTTTTTTTTTTGGTGGGGTTTTTTTTGGTTTTTTTTTTTTGTGTGTGTGTTTGTTGGTTTTTTTTTTAAGAGGACAATTTCTCTGTTTTTCTGTTTTTCAGTTCTGGGAGAGGGGGTTAGTATCAATGGCCTTTTTCAAAGACTTTTCTCAGCTTCCCCTACCAAAAAAAAAAACCATTAAGTGGCACCCAGGTATCACAGTGAGAAAACTGCATCATTACATTTATTGACAGGAAGAGACCATATATGCAGTTGCTCTCCAGATCCACTAATCATATTTCAATTACTTCTCAAGAGGCAAACCCAAGAATTGATTTCTGCAGAAGACACTTACAAGCTCTCCAGATTTACGGTTCCTGTCAAGTTAGGAAACCACTGCACCATGCTGGCACCCCGAATGACCCTAGAAAAAATCCCCATGAAAATTAGGTGTGAACTATTATCAAATTAAATTGTGACATTCAGTCTTATTATCAGGTAGATATTTACACCAAGAAGACATTGTAGCATTCTTACTGCTTTTAAATTTTATACTTGAATAATGTGTGAAGGATTGTCTTTTCACTGCTTCCTATGCTACTCATTTGCTTAATAAATTACTCCTCCATGAGCAAACAATTGGAATTCATCAGACTGGAAAGAGTGTTATCAATACACATGGAAAGTGTAGTTTGTAGTTCAAAGTCTCACTCCATTTTGCTTATTCATCACGCCCAGAAGTGGTATCTTTTAAGAGCATACATGCACTAACCTGCAAAACATTCTCACAATGTACATCCCTGCTCAAAAAACCACCAAGGACATACTGCAGATTGTTTAACTAATAATCTGAGCATTTGACCTTGGGTTATGTATCTTATGAAAGGTAATTAAAAAAAAAGTTGTAGAGCATATTAAATAGAGCTTCTTAAGAAACTAGATATTCCCAACAATAACAATATTTATTAAAACTTACTGAAAAAAAAACCCCTTTAATGTAAGAGGGAGTCAGAAAATTTGAGTTCTTAGCCACAACATTTCATACCCATTTATTGTAGAGTATTATCAAGAAGGTACTTACAGGGAATGCAGATCTGACAGATTCTGAAATGCTGAGTTCCCCACAAAAGATAAAGGATTATCATACAAATGTCTGGGAAATGAAAAACACCGTTCAGTGTTTGTTCTTACAGTCACTGTCTGCTAAAGGCTAAAAATAGATGGATGAAAATTACTTACATCGTTCTTAGAAGGGGGTTTCCTGCAAATGCACCATCAGGAATTGCGGAAATGTAGTTACTGTGAAATCCCCTAAAGATATTAGCAAAGAAAAACCCAACATTTAAAACCATACTGCCAGCAGATTCAACCAGTAGTCATTTTCCTCATATCTACTCAATTCCCAATCCTGCTATAGCAAGGACTGCAGGAGGACTAAGTCCACCTGCAGGAATAACTTTAATGATTTCTGTCTACTGCACATCAGCTAAACTGGGAATATCTCATTAGAAAGGAATTATTTTGACCCAACATGATGCTGTGTTTTCACTTTTCTCACTCATTTCTTAAGGAGGGCACAAGGAAAACGTGCATCATCAACAAGCACCTAACCTGGAGGCCAAAACCATCCCCTGATTCAGATCTATGCTAATGTTTCTCCTGAAAAATTGCCTGCTATGTAACTCCAAAATAATTTTCAACACATGCCCTCTCCAGATGATGATTATATTTTCTTTTAATTATAGCCTCACTTAGCATAACTTAACCTAATTTAGGCTCCTGCACAATAAGACAAGCACTCTTAAATCCAGGGATTTTTTTCCCTATTTATTTTTGAAAAGGAGAAAGAAAACTGGTGAAAAGGGAGAATAAGTAATACTCACAACTCCTTTAGACTTGGAAGTGCTTTTATGGCTTCAGGGAACTCTACCATGTTATTATAATTTAAATCCCTAGAAGAAACAAAGCAAGAACATGATAAAATTTTTAACAGTTGCCATGAATTGTCAAAATAATTTTTGTTTAAGACAGTCCAATGAAAGAAAAAAGTTCTCAGAACATCTTTAACTAGACCTTTGAATAACTTCAACTTAGATTTATTCTTCTGATGTTTTACATGCTTATTAACCAGCTAATAACTCAGGTAAGATATTTCATATTACCCAAGGAATAATTCATATTAAGTCAAATAATATTTCCTTAAAGCAAAGCTCAGTATTTTTCAATACCTCACAGATTTTTCTTCAACAGAATTTACACAGAAATGAACTATGATTTCAAAGGTTTTTTTAAAAAAGTAGATACAAATGACTGCTCTTTATTATCATCTTACTAAGAATACCTTCTGTCAAGGTTTTATAAAACAAACAGTAAATAAGCCATTATATAAAAGCAGATCTTGCAGCAAAACCAATTTTAAATATTGATTAGAAGCACAGAAAAACCTCATGACAGACTGGTGATGGGGATCTGCTGAATTGTCAGTTAACTTGTCACTATTCCAGCAGTAATGTCAGGCCCTCTGCGAAAGGGATTCCTTATAAATGGCAAAAACCATTTTCAGAGTCTTGTATCAGCTGTATCTATTAACCCAGCACATCACTGCTTAATTGAGGTGGTAAGAGATGAAGTAAGCAGCATTTCTGGGCTCATGCAAGCTCCTCATGTTAACAGAGCTTGTCACTGGCTTGCCCTTGCCCTCCTGCATTAGTATCACTTATTTAGCATTCTCCAAAGCACAAAAAAGGCACTGCTGAGGGAGATATCACTTATTAGACATTCCCTGAGGGAGCTGCAGGGAAACGGGAAATGTGACTGAAGCTGCTGAAAGCCAGTCCTTGCCAGTGAGGCACTCGGGAGGTTCAGGATGAGGAACAGAGGAGCAACAGCCCTCTGGGACCCTCTCAGAAACCTCCTATCGTCACACAACAGTTTTGGCAATGAATCCTGTATATGTTTAACCCTACAGGAAATCGGAGAAACAAATATTTGTCCCTCATCACTCATGGGGCCACTCAAACACTTGTGATCTGTTCACCTGACTCAGCAGAGTGCTATGCAAAGTACACCAGCTAGACCAGGGCTAAGAACATTAGAGCTACATCATGCAGCATGACATCTCACCCAGGCTAGTATTTACCTGCTTCTCAACATAGTTAATTCAGTTTTGGTGGGGCAGTGCACTGATACCAACCTTCAGATCCAAACCTGAGCTGGACCTAAGTGTCAGTGGCACAGTGCACATATGCCTGATTTGCAAAACTTTCATCATACCAGTGTGGCAACCTTGATTAAGCTGAGATTGAGACAAACACGGACACAAATTATTTTAAGAAACATACTTACAAGGTTTCAAGGTTGTCTAATCCATCAAAACAGTGTTTTCCTATAGTTTTTATTTTATTATTATGAAGATGTCTGAAAAACAAAACCAAAGCAAGTGAACGATTTCATATAAATTAACAAATTAGCAGATATTTCTAAGAAATCAAGAGAGTTAAATAGTTTAGGAAAAAAACATTTCATGGGATGGATTACGCAGAAAAATATCTTTCACTTCCAGACAGAATATTTCACCCTCAAATGGAAAAAGAATAAATTGCTTGCAGTCAAGACAACCTATTTAAAATCTTTAATCACTATTCAGAAATGTGATAAAAATATAACATAAACACAGAAATCAAACTTATTTTTCTTATTATTCCACGGAGATTATTAAGACTACAAAGAAACAGGTTTCAGATAAAATAGATATTTTTTTCTTCTCGTATCTCAGAAAGCTTTCTTTGACAACCATTGTTTTGAAATATTCATTATATAATGAGATGTCAGAAATCAAATCTCACTACCCACAGCCCACATGGCTTTTTGTTTAGGAGAAAGTCTTTAGAAAACCTTCAGCAGGTTCTCTACCATACATGGTATCTTCTCATGTTGGCAGTAGCCAATTGAGCTAAAACACAGCAAAATAACCGTTTTCAGTGCCACCCTGAATTAATCAAAACTGTACTGAGGAGAAAAGCAAAGTACCCTATGAAACACAAACACTCACAGAACAACCAGGCTGGAAAGGTTGGTGAATGCATAGTCAGGAATGTGAGTTATTCTGTTGAGAGCCAGCGTCAAGGCTTGCAGGGAGGGCAGGTTGCTGAGTGGAGAGATGGGAACTTCTGTCAGACTGTTGTCATCCAGCCAAAGGTGACGCAGCTGCAGTAGTCCCTCAAAGCTGTCCTCTGGGATGGCAGTGATGTGGTTAGCATCCAAACGCCTGCATTGGAACAGAAAGAATTTGTGAACCAACTCACAAACTACAGATGAGCAAAAACACCAGCTGAAGTCCTACTGTTCATGAACATCTCTTTTCAAGCTTATGTGTCTTTCAGTGAAATAATTCAATACTGCAAAGTTTGAAGTTTTATTGAAAGACGCAAGAAAATCCCTTTCAAGGCAAAATTTTATGAAGAGCCCATAAAATAAAGTTTCATAATAAATTTTTCAAACATTTTTAATCAAACATTTGAACAAACTGATATCCTTATAATCAGCTAATCCAATTGAATTAAGGCATCTCCCACAAAACTCCTAGATTCTAACACAGCAACATATCTTTAAAATAATGTAGCTTGATCGCATATCTAAGAGTGCAGAGGCATTTACTCATTTGAATGGATTATCCCTACATCTCCCTTGTGTACTGTTGTATGCTTTGTTTTGGAGCACTGCTATACAGTAACAAAGCAGCTACTTTAGAGAACAAGATTATTAAAAGCTGTTTGTGAGCAAAGTCAGAGTTATGAATTATCCCAACAAATAAAACACCTCAAATACAATTGCTTGCTCTCTTGCACCTGATCTTTTCTAACATTCTCCAGAAAAAAATGCAAAATAGCACATCAGCACTATTAACTATCATACACCACTGGATTTGCCATCATACTTTTTCCCTAATGAGTGCCAATTGCAAAATTAGCTATAGTAACTATCCTGGTTCCAGCCACAACAGGGTTAATCTTTGCAGTAACCAAGAGGGGACAAGGGCACACATCTAGGACCCAGAGGTTATTCAGTAACCTGGGAAGAAACAAAACATCCGTAGTCCATGGACCTCAATAGGTGTGAGCAGGCAGCACTGGGCAATACTTAATGGCCATGTGACCTAAAGGCTGTCTTTTCCAGGTCACCACAGAACTGCACCACGGTGACTTCCCTGCAAACACAAAGAAAGCACCTTGCACAGCTGGTGTGAAATGACTGCCAGCCGTGGTGCCTTGTGCTGCAGTGCAGGGACACACAACACATACACCCTCCTCCAGTAAGAGGGATGCTCATTAAGATACAGATCAGCACAGCACTGGAATTACTTAGCACTCTCCAGTTTCTAAAGCCACAATCAGATATGCTCTTGAAAGTCTAGTTGGGTTACTTTCAGAAGTAATTTCCTCCAGCCCTTCATCCTGTCCTTCTCTGGGCAGGCAGTGAGGACCAAGTAACTTTACTGCATTTGTCCCCAGGCACAGTCACAACAGATCTGGATCCCAACACTTAAAGGACAAGCAGAATTCAAAGGGAGAAGAATTCTTAGTCAGCCCTGACTAAGAATTAATGCAGAAGACAAGCCTGACAAGCCTCACAAATTTAACACAATCTTTTTCCTTAAAACAGAGGTTTGTTGTTGTGATGCATTCTGTTTGCATTTTTAAAAATTATGTTATTTATTATTAAATATTTATTTATTTTATTTATTAAAATTACTATGAAAAAAGTCATCAACTGAATTTGAATTTCTATGTAACAAAAAGTCCAAAAATACATCAAATTAAACAACAAATATGCTATTACAAGTGGGAACTGACAAAATTGTCTGCAGGCAAAGTTCCCTCCTAAGATGAGTGAGGTGTCATTAACTCTAAAGCTGTACATCAAAGAGTTAATTGCTAGGGTTCATACACTGGCATCCCCTCATCATTTGCCCATGGTCCAACAGGTGTGTTTGACATTCTATTTGATGCTCTCAGACTGAACGGAGACAGAAACATCTCAGAGAAACTGAAGTCTGATGATAATAAAGGAGGAAAACAAAGAGACTGGGGGGAGAGAGGAAAAAAGCCTGAGGCTCTGCTTCAGAAAAAAAAAGCAACTAGAAATTACCTTTCTTCTCTCCTAAATTTACACAGCTCCCTGAAGATCAAAGAGTTATTTCCCAATGGAATAAATATATCTGAGTCTTCTAATTTCTCCCTACCTCTCCCCTCCCTTTTTTTTCTGAGTTTCTTTTTGGTGGTGTTGTTGTTTTTGCTGTTGGAGGAAGGGGTTGGTTTGGGTTTTTTAAGAGCAACATACTCACGAGACAGGCCTCAATCATTGTCCCTACTCATCTAGTCCATCTATACCTCCACTGGCACCTTGCTAAATTCCATTTATTCTTGGAGACTTTGGAAAACAAAAGCACACAAGAAAGCCCCATGTCCTGCTCCTCTTCTCCCACCCTTAAAGGAGGAAGTGAAGAGACCAAGGTCAGACACACACAGCAAGAAGCTGAACTCAGCCAGGGAGAACAGAGACAGTCATGAAGATGGTGTCACACCCTGAGCTTTCAGCTGGCTTTGCCAAGCCCTCTGTCCCCCAGGAGAGGAGTTCCCAGGTACCACACTTTAACCTGATGACTGTCCACAGCCATCCCAGCTGTTGTGTTTATCTTCTCCAGCACACAGCAGCAAAGATGAGGGGGAAAGAACACAACCACCCACCACTGACATTAGTAGGGAGGTTTGGAAAGTGAAAGAGGTATTTTTAATTTATTTGGCCCCACCCACAATTTTTTGTGTTCCTTCATTTCTCCTAATAGCCTAATATGCTGTGGTTGTTTTTCTTTCTCTTCCAGTCAAAGCTTATCCACATGATACTGAATGAACAAAACACAGCCGAAACACTCCTATTTGGTGTGAAATGCACATAACAAAGCACTTAGTGAAACAACTGAAAAGCAAACCTAAAATATTTTACAGCCTTCACAAAATATTAACAAGTAAGGACCACAACTTTTCTTTAAGGTAGATAGTGGAATATTCCCTAGCTCCAATAATTAACAAAGAACAAGCAATATTCTTTGCCTGGACTGGACTTTGTACAGAAAAAGACTGTCTTTTTCCATTATACTGTTAAAAATACAAGTATATTCTTCAAATTAGACCTTAATCTTTCAGAAGCTACTTCAATTCCAGATTTCTTATAGGCACTGGCTTGTGAGAGACCTTTACATTTTAGTCTATAAATTAAGAGTTCAATTGTGGAGCTGTCATCTTCACTTTCATTCCTCTCATGTTGCCTCCTCATGCAAGCACCAACTCCAGAAAAAGAAAAGAGCAGGGGGATGATAGAAACCTAAACATTCAGCAGCTCTTACATGAGTATTTGATATGTTGTTAAAACAGGACATAGCAAGCTCTTCAAACAATTGACTCTGCTTTAAGGAAATCAGAACTGGTAAGAACGCCTACCCCAATTCAAATGAATGGGAGTTCCAAATCTAACACACATACAAATGAAATTTTACACACAAATGTACACACACTGCTTAGGGCAGCTGCCCTACAGCCTGCATCCCCTGTAGGTACCACCTGAGGGGCTTCCAGGACCAGTCTCACCAGCTCTCATCTGTGACCACAGGCACTCTTCCAGGCTTCAGCAACTAGGAAATTTTAACGGCCTTGTACTAATAGCCTAATTAACAGCCTTGTACAGCAGGAGTTTACTGCTGATGTTAATAAAAGGCAAATCACTCCCACCTCTTATGTTAAACCACTTCTGCTCAATGGCAATCATTAAAGAACATTGCTCTTTAAAGTGCTCCTTCAAAAACCACAAAGAAATCACTCCAATAACAGTGGAGTAGGTTTTTAGTCTTGGAGTTGAGTCCCAATAAGCATGGTACCTGGGAAATCCTGTTGCAGTGGGAGGAAATAACCCATGTTAACAGAGGCACTTTAAAACACTCTGCAGAGTTTGCTCACTGGATCAAGCAGCAGCTCTTTGTGCATTATGTGTTGAGAACATCAACACAAGGATTTGCTGTATTCAAAGACAAATTTACAGCAGCCCTCAGAAACTAGTGATACATACTGAAGCTGTTTCCATCACCAGTGCTGATGTGCCAGCACATCTGCTTCTTCACATCTGTTCAGATGGTACCAGTCAAAGGTCATCATTTGCTGCAAAGTACCCACAGAGGATTCAGCTAATTTGCCTACATGCTATTTAACTTTCACCATCTCATTTAAGTTTCTGATCATTCGATTTCTAAATAATTCTCTGATTTTATTTAAACTTAGCAATTCCTTAAGCAAGCCCAGACAGTTAATAAAAAAGCTACAATAATGCCAGAAATTCCTGAAGTTCACAAAAAAACCATGCCCCACTTTCAAGAAAAGCAGAACACCTTCTAAAGGTAAAGATGGCTTAGAAAATATGTGAAGTATATAAAGCAGTATATTTAAAGACTTTTCAGCACAATCAGATATGCTCAGAAGAGCTCTTACACATTCTTAACTCTAAACATTCAAGGAAAAAAAAAAAACATATTCAGTGCATTTAAGTCTGTATTGGTTTTTCAGGTTAAAGAGAAAATGTGTCAATTTCTTCCATTCTCATTCTGATTAATCCCATTTCTTAACACAGACTAAATCTGAGGGCTGATGCCCTTTAACTCCTTAGTAACAGCAAAGCAGGAAACTAGAAAACCTCTGAAGACAAAACATTAAAAGGTGCTTAGATGAAAAGGCACCTGCCACAGTAAGGGGTGCATACAACATATAAAACCATTTAAAGCTTCTTAACCTCATCTAGTCATTGCTGTTGATGAACACCTTCCACAGCCTCCCAGACACTGCTGTCCCTACAGACATGTCTTGTCCTTTCAAACTATAATCTAGAATCACAAAATTATCAACTGGAGCCCTAAAGCACTCTCTAAGAAGAAAACAGCAGAATTAGAATAGAACTGTGTATTTTTTGATATAAGATGTTTGCGTTGTTCTCTCCAAATTCAGTCATCTTCCCTTCTGACACATTTTACATTTATGGTTTACGTTACTGAAATTGTCAGCAAGATGACCTATGGCTTAAATTTGGGCAGTTTCATTACCAGCAGAGTGTATCTAGATTTGACTTTTTTAATACATACAGATATTAACTTGATCTGTATAAGGAACCCTTCCTAAAATACAGAAAAGCTAGAAATGCAAGACTGTAACTAATATGTGTTATAGCATATATTTTAAATGTGTCCTGACTGAAATATGCCTCCATTTTCTGTCCCCATGCTTTTACCATACATTTTTACCCTGCAAAGCATGATTCTGCTCTCATTCTTTTCAGTTCTGCATTAGGACCCCAGTCCTTCCTACCTGGGCCAAGATGATTCTCACTCCCAGAAAACATTATCCCATCCCAGTTCAGCACATTCATGCCTCCTAACTTATCCTGTCTCAAGTCTCTCCAGCCTCCTAAGATAGCAGACTGAAGAACTGGTTATGGTCCTGCTGTGAGCAGGTCAGGCTGTTCAGGGAGCCAGAAATGCCAGCAAGTACTGCAGAAAATGCCTGCTGACCCCATGCATGGAGACACTCACCCCTGCAGCCCAGGTGAACACCCACACAACAGGAGAGGCAGGAGCTATCACAGCTGAGCATTACACGGGCATGGTCCCAAATCCCACCATTTGGGAATCTAGCAGAACTGCTAAGCTGCAGTGTTTTGAACTGCTGCTGCAGAATGCTCTAATATTCCCTGCACACGGACAAGTGTGCACATGTGCTGGGACAGCAGAACTAGACTTGCAATAAATCATATCTAATGCATTGGCAGATATTGACAGGCTTTCAGAAGACTCCTGGATTTGATGGCAAATGCACAGTGGCCATTACATTTGTGGGGTTTTTTATTCAAGTGGATAAAGTTCTCCTTTGCAAAGCATCTCAAAGCCCTTTTTTAAACAGTGTAATTCCAATATTTGTCACACACTGGGGATCGTACTAGCATATTCCTACTAGTCCTACGAAGCTGTGTTTCAGTGGTCAACCAGAGCAACCCTAAAAATTGCTGCAGTTTACAGACCCATTTTCCCAGATTCTGGGTCAAAGCTCAGAATAAATACAAAATAAGTCATCACAGTCAAACATGCCAAGGCACTTAAAGGAGAGAGGTTCTTTAGTGGCTTCCTGGTGGTTCCCAGGAAACTGCTGCATCTCCGTGCTGCTGCACCCCCTGCTCTCTGTGTGACCTTTGCACTGCCTGCAAAGCTCACCAACACCAGCTCCAGACCTAAAACACAAGGTATGCCTCTTCACGGCCTCACAGTAACAAAAACATGCTGTTGATGCTTTGCAGTAACCAGAATGCACCAAGACTGTTATTTACACTTGTGAAGCTCTTTGTCAGGTTGTTCTGCTACTAAAAGAGGCACAAGATGGACAATCAGTGGCTTCTCCCTCGGCAGAGCTGTCCCACAGCCACACTATCACAGCATCCTGCAATGTGAGCACACATCCTGCCACATAAACTTTTCCAGGGTGCTACACAGCAAGCTTCCACTCAGTACAACTCCTTAATTTTGCTAAATTTCACCTCCATATAAAGAACACTGTTCTAACTCTCTTTTGGAGGCCAGAGCTGGGAAAAAATATTCAATGCAAACAGAAAATAAAGAGCTGTCATTCAGTATTCTGAACCAGGCTGGCTACTCACCAGCTGCAACAGAAACACTACAGACCATGAAGCTCCTGTAACCATCTCCTTTATTTTTTTTCAGCTATGTTTACTGAGTCTGTTAATACATACCACATCGTGGCAACTGCCTTCCTATGAAGCTAAAAAATGGAGCACATTAAGACAGAAAACACTTGTAAAGGTGTTTCAAATGAAATTATTGTCCACATACCATAAAGTTTTATGAGGAAGTAATTTGTGCCTTCACCAAGAAAAAAATACCCCTGAACCATACTTCAGAGCAAATGGGGAAACTGCCAAAAGAGGGACAGTTCAGTAACGCTTAAACTTGCAGGTTTGGGATGGAGATCATATAAAAGAGTAGAAGAAGGCTTTTCTAACATATATTCTACAATGAATTATTTGTTTTAAAAGAAGCTTCCAGCAACTTGGGAGTTTTGAATTCACAAAAATTCCTTAGGAGGGGAATAAATCACTTTTTTTCCTTTTTTTTTTTTTTTTTAATACAATAAAGCTGGATGCTGACGCTTATGTTTCCATGTTCAGACACAAAATTCAGAGGACCACTCTTATGTTCCCTTGCCAGAAGGTGCTATCTGCATTACTAGGGGACATGCATAATCAGTGTAATTAATCAGTGTAATTTACTAACACCAACGATAACAAATTTTTCCTGAAATTCATTTAAATCACAGAAATGCATTCTGGTGAAGTAAACACAGGAAAAATGCTTTTCATCTCTCACTACACTTGGCTCAAAACCCAATTTATTCTCAAATTCCTGCCCATTCTAACAAATTACAAACCAAAGGCCGAATCACATCAGTGACATCAGATGGAAAAAAAAAAAAAAGCCCAAGATAAAATCCTCCTGAGCTTCAGACGAGCTCAGCTGGTTAGAGCATGGTGCTACTAACACCAAGGTCATGGCTCCAGTCCCTGTGTAATTCATTTATTCATGAATTCAATCCCCTGACTATTCACTAGAGCGCTAGATCCAGTGATCCTTCCAGCTCAAACTGCCTGTGACTGATACCAGTGACTTCCACACTGGATCTGCCCACCATATTTCCAAAAGTTATCTGGAAATCAAAATTTGCTTTTCCTCAGAAAAAGAAGGAACAAGCAGCTTGCTACTACTAACTAACCTAATTTCTTCCTGTTTCACCACCCTAAAATTGATATCGTTTATCACCTGCCCTTGAACAGTGAAGCTCCTGGAAAGGGAAATCTCACCACATTTTAAATTGTTACTATTATATCTTAATTGTAAGGATGTTTTGGTCAAGTGATTATAATGATTACATTATACAATCTTACAAAATCATCCTACTATTTTTTTTCAAAATTAAATGTTTGCTTTTTAAAAAATAGCTCTAACATAGTCATCTTTCCAAAAATATTAAAAAACATATGATTTTTTTAAAAAAATAGATAATGACTTAATTTATACATTCTTTTTTTTTCTCTTAGATTTTGTTCCTTCCCTTTTGCACATAAATTTATCATCAAATTATTATCTCCAGCAGCTGGAGATTTAATATTTTAAACTTTAATAAGGGAACAAACATTACTGTAAATATGTATAGAAAAAATAATGTTCACTGCAAATAAAATGGATGATTTGTAGACAAACATTTTTACTAAAGCAGTTTCTCTTTTTGGGATCAAAGAAATGCTGGAAGCCAGGAAGAAGTTTTTGTTTTGTTCTAAATTATTACTAAAGGTTTATTCTTCCCATGCAATTTGAAGGGCTTTTATTACAATGCATAGTGTTTGCACCAAGACCAAGGTATTTTCTCTTCTACACACACACTAAAACAAAAGTGAAAGGTGGACTCTGAATTCACTGTTTACTGGAATATCCAAGCAGCTACAAGAAGCAGGGCCAAGATCGAAGCTTAGGGAATGCAGAAAAGCACCTTTTGCAAACTATTGCACAACTTTTGCAATCTATTTTGCAAAACTAATATTTTTATTTTTTTTTAAATCCATAATCTGAAAGAAACAGAGTCTTGGGCCAGAAACCTGAACTCTGGCACAGAGAGAATAGGTAATTTACACTCTCTCTTCTCCTCCCTCTCTCTCTCTCTCTCTGAGGTAAGTGGGAAGGAGGAAATATTTTGCAGCCCCTCCCACCTCCTCCTCCTCACAGTGATAGGCATCTACCACCTAGAGAGCTGTAACTGACTATTAAGGTCTGATTAAGATGCTTTATAAAATATAATAAGCCATGAGATAGTATAAGCACATATGAAATACCTTCTGTGCAACTGGAAATAAAGGCTGAGGTGTTCATAACTATGAGATTGCAACACCTTTTCATAAAACCAATTCTATGCATGGCTCAAGTAATACTTCTTCCCAGAAATCCCTTTTCCTGCTCTGGATAAAACATACTGGGGCATCATTCATTTTTGCATAACATTTAAGAATTGCTTACATACCTTGGGATGTGCAAGAGGCTTTAGAGTTTAACTACACCACCACTGCATTCACACAGCAATCTCATATGTGGTGTTGGAGTTTTGAAAGAGTTTGCATTTGGGTCATTCCAGCGAAGATGACAAATAAAATTCCTTATGAATTTTAATTGTAAAACTTTGTTCCAGTTGCAATTGCACTTTCAGAAACTCCAGGTAAATTATTACACATACATTATTATAGTTCATAGCTCTACAGAATGAAGCAAAAGTGACAGTGACTGAAAGTGGAACTTGGAGAACAATCCCAAACCAAAAGCAAAGTGAAGTAACTTACAAGGACTGCAAGCCACTTAATCCTCTGATGGCCTCATTAGGTACAGTCTTCAGCTGATTGTTCTGGAGGGTTCTGTAAAAATCCACTGTGTTAATAAAGTAGAACTGGACAATCATCTATCAAAGGTAGCGGTAACAGAAAAGCCCACAGCCCTGTTATGGTTTCCCAGATTTCTAGCATATGTAAATGCATGTAGAACTCTCAAGACCAGATGCCCAAAGGCAACAATGAAACAATGGTCTATTTCAGTTTTATTTACAACCAATTCATTAACAGCATTAACTTGCAGAGAACAAGCTCTGTCACAATATGCTGAAATTCCCTTGGGAAATCACTGAAGAGGTTAAACAACTTAACACTAGGACAAGTATGCTACAAGAGATGATATTTTATTGTTTTCTTGTGGAATTATCTTATGCATGCTAAAAAACACACAAAACTAATATTCCTGAAGTTGCATCAATACACAACGCATTAACAATCTAATTGAAAAAGTGTGCTCACAACAAAGCACCGTTGGGCCAAGCTGAATTAAGCTATAATGTTGTGGGTTTCTTCAAAATTCTCTCATAGGACAATGTATGTCACGTGAGTTCTTTCATAAAGAGAATGTAAACAACCTTATAAAATCTTACTCAGTTTAGGCACATACTGGGGTAAAAATTCAAGCAGACAACTGTTAATTAGGACCCATGTCCCACATTTTTCCAACAACTGCTACAATTTCAGGCACGTCCAGTGTTAGTATTGCAATGGATATGTCTTCAAGAGCTTTGACACTTTGCATTCAATTTACAAATACTGTATTAAATAGTTTATATAATTTAAATATATAATATTTATAGTTTAAATATATAATATCTAATTATAATATTTAAAATAATATTTAAATTCTATAATATTTATTTATATATTTAATAATATATATTATATAATAT
>WBNO01024584.1:0-16306 GCA_013400575.1 Peucedramus taeniatus
GGAAACCCGAAGTCCCAGGCAGGAGCTTCCCTAGAACCAAGCTTGCGTAGCATTTAAATTACTGTTTGTTGATTTACCCTCCTTCTAATTCCTGGGAGTTTTATAACTCCTATTTATCAAAGAACTAGCTATAATGAAAGTTTTATCTGAGTTCAGTGAAATTTTTTTGGTTTCTTTCCACCATCTCCTCTCACAGACAAGGTTAGTCTGGACTTTGGTGAAAGGTATGAGCTGTAGACTGGGAATGCCAGAGATTTTCCACACAATGCCCACAAAGTTTCTGAGACTGATTATGTCATAGCTTGTTTTTAAATAATGTCAAAATGGAAAAAATCAAGCCTGAAGTCCACATACTGAGCCCTTCTTTGCAAACAGAGGACCTTTATGGAGAAGCCAGCATTAATGGCACAGTATCACAAGTGTCCAGCAACTTGTGTGATGGACATACAGATCACCCAAGGTTTCCCCTGTAGAAAATCATTATTTCCATCTCCAAGGCTCATTCACCCCAGAAGTTTTTCATTTTATAAATGAACATATGGTTTAATTTGAAGTCATGATATAGAGCCTAGCTTGTTGAATGGCTGTTTTTAGAAAGCATTGGTAACATATGTGGGATAGTGGAGTTTTGTTTTCTTTATAGGTTTTATGGAGGATTTTTTTTTCTTGACAAGTACAGCAACACAAGCTGGATGGATAAGAGCACCTCAGACATGTCATCGTTTATATTGTCATGGACTGTCACAATGATTGGTGTTGAGAAAGGATGTGATGAAATGTTTATGTGGAAAGCTAATCATTGTTTTGTATTTTTTATTGACACTTCGCATGGTATATGCTCTGCTGTTTCTGTGGAGGTGGGAGAGTGGAGTTTTAACTGTCTAGCTCTTACAGTTGGTCTGCTCTTGCTGCAAACTTTGGGCATTTTACCATACTGGTGAGCAGGCCTGGAGCCAATATGTCTACGAATGCAGTAACAGAAGCCCCAAGTCTACAATGAGCTCTGAGCAGGAGGAATTCCATCTCCATATATGAGATCTTGCTCTGCTGCAAAACATGTCAGCATTAAGCCAGATTTTGTGCAGACCAACTATATAAGAGCAAAGCTTCTTTAATTTTGAGGTACTGCTTTAATACTACTATGTCAGATGCAGTTTTCCAGTCTGGGAAGTGTATCTGGGCTCTTGGTAGAGTTTGCCTCACTAAACAGTGGCATTAAGCTCTAGCTTCACCTCTTTTCCTCGAAGTAAACAATTTTCTACATTCTCCACTGTGAATTTAAAGGTTAAGGATCAGCAGACCACTGGGTCTATACTAAACTCGAAGAAAATACAAAGGACATATATTTTATTAATAGAAAAAAAGTGTAACTGCATTTTTTCCCCCATGCCAATCTGATCCTAAATGGGATGCGCTGCACATTAAAGAAAGGCGAGGGAGTGTTTTAAAACAGCTAGAGTAATGACACTCACCCCAGACAGAGTTCTGTCATCCCAGATATGGCACTGCACAAAAAACCCAAACTGTTTTTCCAGTGTTGGTCCATCCAGCAAATCCACTAATGAGAGGGTGTGGGAGCAGATTCCTAGGCTTGGGAGGGTGAATTTCCTTTACAGCATTTGGCTGGAGGGATGATGCTTGTTTTAAAGACTTTTTCACAGAAGGCTGTTAAGGCAGTCCCTGGGGTGTGAGAAAACAAGAGGTGAAACCCAGCACAAAGGAACAATAACAACTGCACACAGCTTCTGCCCTGGAGCATATTTAAGTCTTGTTACCTGTCCTTGTGAAGATCTGTACTTTGTAACATGTAAGAAGCAGTGGACATATTATTGGCCTGTCACTTCCCCCATCTCATCCTACATTAAGGGGATCCAGCTTCAGATACCTGTCATTTTACATCTAGAAAATAAATAGGGGTTGAAATTTTGCCTTCATCAAGCACAGATAGGTCAGACAAGCCTGTGATTTAATGTCCAGGATTAGTGGAAACATTACCTAAAATAATGGTTCTGTAAAACCAACTTATTAAAGGGTAGATGCCTGCAACTGAGGCATTGTCAAAGATTAGACTCCAGTACTGATGCATCCTGCTGTGAGGAAGCAGCGGGACAACAATCAGGAGAGTGAACTGGCAGTGAGGACAAGCCATGCCACAATCATATTCCTGTGAGTTAGCTTGTCCAGCTAGCCTGAAGCCTTAGACAAAGCAGCCTTCTTTGATAGAACAAAAAAGTCAACTTCATGTATATTTTAAATTACATAGTATTTCTTCATAACATCTTCCTAATATAAATGAAAGTAACCATTTTTTCATAGGTATAGTTTCTCACTAGCCATCTTGGCATAGAGTAGGTCTCTATGTCTACTTTGCTTTGATATGTCTACAAGGGTATAATTTTTCTCATCTGGGGTTTAGAATTCTGAATGTATGTGTAGAGAAATTATGTTTAGAGCCTAGACTAAAATTCAGCATGGAAGCAGGAAAAAATGTTCCAACTGTATTTTCTCCCCTGTCCCACTTCTTCAATTGCACTGCTCAGATAGTGAGAACTTTTGTTCAGTGTGAGTTACTCACTCCTTGCTGTATCTTTGCTTCCAGGGAGATGAACCTGGTGTAGATCTCAGGTGCACTGATCCCCAAAATAATATTAATTTATTTACAAATACATTTTGCACCATTTATCATTTCTCTGTCATGTGTAGTCCTAGTTTAGTTGATGAAAAGGATTTACAAGCGTGACACAGTGAAAGAAACACAGCTGTCCACCCAGATTTTCCCTTATGCATGACTCTGAGGATGAGTAACACTTGCAAGCATAGTGACAAATACAGAAGGCTACCTGAAGAGTGTGCAATTATGTTAGCAACAAGGGATACGCTATAGATGAGGCAGAGTTTTGTAATTAACTTTTCATGTCATAATGTAATACAAATAAAGAATTTTTAAGATACAACATTTTATTTAGTTACCATGTTACCCACCAGAACCTCCTAATCAAATAGCAGCATGCTGAAGCTCCCAAAGGAAGAGTAATGCTATGTGTCTCCAAGCATATGTCTCTGTGCTCACTGGATTAAATTTGGCAATTACAAAGAAATACTTTGGGCTTCAGAGATGGCTCTGATACTGGAGAGATTTGCAGAACATTTTGGAAAATCATGAGGAGTTGTAAATCATTCTCTAACATGTGTTCATCAGTTCGTGGATAAAGTATTCTTTGGTTTGAATATCTAGGACTCGAAATCCAGAAACAGTTGCTGTGTTTCTTGATGAGGTTGGAGTTACAAAACATAGATTAAATTTCCAGCGTGCTCTTCTGCCAAGGCACTTTACTAAGTATGAAGCAAGGATAAACCCCCCCGTATACTGTGATATGGCTCTGAGTTGTCCAGAACAGGAAGTGTTTAGGTGGCCATGGGAACACCTGGTGCAAAGAACTTTTTGTTAAAGTATACCTTTCTGTGGGAACTGCTTTTCGTTTTTAGCTAATGTAACAATCAGCAAAGACATGAACAGAATATCCAACTCATGCAGAGTAACACCTCATTTGTCTATTATGTTACAGATATGTCCCACTTTTATGATTCAATTTAGGAGATAATTTCAATGAAATTGAACGTTGTGACTGGATAATAGACAGCTGCTAAAAGATAAATGCTGAAGAGAAGAGCTATATTTTCAGAGGAAAAACATGAGGTTTTAAATGATGAAAATTTGGTTCCCTTACAGGTACTGCTATTATACCATCTGAGATAATATTATTTGTGCAAGGTGATAAATTATTTTCTTCTATCCATAATAAGTTAATAGAAGATACTTGTTTTTATAATTCATTGTGTTTGATTAAAACCCTACATTCTGCTAGCCAAAAAATGGAGCAACTCACTGAAGACTTAGTCTGCATTTCAGTTCTCCAGATATTATAATCACCCTGCTTCCTCCTCTTTTATAATTAATTATACAACAGTCATACAGACCAATGTCTTGAACTGTCTGAACCAGGGAATCAGAAATGTTCAGTTCATCATCTGGACAAGAGTTTTGATTCCTAACACTGCATTTATATGGTATAATTGCTGCAAAGGTTTCATTAAAGGAAAAGTAAGCTTAAACACCAAGAAGTGTGGTTTCAAATTTCCAACACTTAATAAAAAAATTAAATAGATCTGGAAAATTTAATTCAGACCCTTTCTGCACCATAAGTCTATGTTTTGTTTTGTATTATAACAACTTGACCTCACATTTTTCATTTGCCATATTTTCTCCTTTCCCTTTCTCCCCCTCTCTTATTTGTCTTCCCTTTTGTTTTTTCCCCTGGACTAATTTATCATTCCATCTTTGCTTCCTTTCTTTCTTCCTCATCCTTTAGTATTTTTAGTATTTCTTGCAGCAGGCACAAGGAGTCTCCAGGGTCTCAGTTCTCATGTCTAAGGCCTATGTCAGCCAAACAGCAAAATGGCAGATCCACATTAGCTTCTGCCTCCCTCTCTCAAAGGCACCCAGTCAGTTTGTTCCTATATCTATTAAAAAAAAAAAAAAAAAAATATATATATATATATAGACATCAGTTAAGAATTTTAAAAGAAGGTAAGATGCTTAGTGGTTTATGTGGGTGAATCTGACAGTGAGATTTTATCAAGCCTTGGGGAACCAATATTTTATTATTTGTCCTATGAGGCAGGGCAAAGGCAAATGAAACCACGGTCACTGTATATGAATAAAATAATCTGTATTTACAGATTCCTATGCAGGTGTAAACATATTAGCTAACAGCACACATAGCTTCAGAGCTGATCTGCAGGACAGGCTTCTGGAGTGACTGCTTTCCTATGTGCACTCACAGGATGTTTTATCATTGTCCTCACAGGCACTGCTTATTTTGTGACAGGTAACTGGTTGTCAGTGGACATTATCTATTGTGAAAGTAATCTTAAAGGCATTGAAAACAAATTCTGAGCTGCCTTAACCCACCAAAAGTTGATCATACATTGGAAGAATATCTTGGATTAATGTTTGTCAGGTCACATGCAAATAGGACACACTGACAGCAGGGAAGGTGGTTATTCTCACACTGCTGAAGTTTAGTTTGAGGAACTGATAGACAGCATGTATCTCAGAACCACATAGTCTCTGCATGATTGGGGTTAGAAGGGGCCTCTAGAGATCATCTTGTCCAAACCCCTGTTACAAAAGCTTCACCTAGAGGAAGTTGCACAGGTCATGTACCAGGAGCCCATGACCATTAGTTGCAGGCAAAGATGGAATGATATCCTACATGACTGCATTAAAGGCAGGGCTCCCTGGCAGACCCCAGGCGTACTTGTCTCAAGGATAGACCCAGTGCAGATGGTCATTCTGTGTCCTGAACCACTGCACTGGGCACAGGAACATTGCAAGCAGCCCACTGCCATGATAAAGTAGCTAATGGACTGTACCACACCTCAGAGAAATGAGCTTTCCAGTGAAGGCATTGCTACTTCCAGGAGCTGTACAATGAGACAAAAGTGTTGTGTCTCTTTGAAGTAATACCTGCTTCCCAAGAACTGGCATAAGACCAAACTTGTAAATTAGCAGTTCTCTAGCAGCAGTCTCTTCAGTGGCTTTATCACTGGGCAAAGTCATGACTACTATTAACTAGCAAAACTGAACTTGGCATCCATTTGTCAGATTTCTGGCCCACTTTCAAGTATCACTCAAGGTAGCATGGTCTGGAAGATGATGTGGTCCTCCTTGCCCATCAGTTTTATTCCTATTTGTTTGGTTGGTTTATTTTTTTAACATTCTTTCACAATCTCTCTGGTAACATCTTGTTTTAGAGGAGTCTGTTATATTGCAGGTGTTGATGTCAGCACTTTACAGATATTGAAGGAATGCTGTGATTTCTACACAACTCTTGCTGGGATGGCCACTGAAGGATTAAAGGATGTGTAGCATCCCAAAGCCAGCCAGTCTTGCATGCCACACAGATGCACCCAGATGTCCTGGAGATGCCCTAGGAATCTGAAGCACCAACAAGAGGAACCTTGTTCCACTCCAAGTTTGGGACTCTACAACTGGGACAGAACTTGAAAGGATCCTAAGAGCAAGGACAATCTTGGGACTCAGAAATGTAAGAGGCAGAGCTGAGCACAACTAGCAATTTTGCCTTCACTTTAAAAGTATAAAACCACATTTTTTGAATATGTTGGGGTCAGCTATGAAATAACTGTGCATGGAGTTACATTGACAGGAACAAATGGAAGTATTGCCTACATTGGACACTTCACAGAATCACACAACGTTCTGAGTTGGAAGGGTGCCACAAGCATCATCAAAATCCAACTCCTGGCCCCACACAGGACAGCCCCAAGAATCACACTTTGTGCCTGAGAGTGTTGTCCAAGAGCTTCTTCCAAACTTCATTACAAGGCAGCTACTAAAATATTTACAGGCATGCCATAATTAGTAAGAGTTTCCTGTAACAATATGAGTAAGCTGTAGCAGCACCTGTTGCTTTCAAATTCTCCACATAATATGAGATTTTTCTTGGTATGGACTTGTCTTTGTGTTAAACACCATCATACCTCGAAGATCATGTAGATATTTGGTTGCCTTCTCAGCCAGTCAGTTAAACAGAAGTACTCTGTGCCTGATGGCAGTCATATACTTGATGAAAGGAATAAAGAAAGACTGCAGCTGTTTACTTCCTTTTATTTGTGTTAGGTTTGCCTGGCCTGCTTGGGATGGTTCTTTGCATGGTTCCCTGCTTGGGATTTGTTCTTTGGGAATATTTCAATTAAAAATCAGACTGCAGAACAAATTGTTTGCTACCAAAATACAAAGCAGGTTTTTCTGAGCATTAACAATATTAATATTAATATTAATAATAATAATAATAATAATAATAATAATAATAATAAATATACAGTATTATGAATGTTGATATGACAACTTGGAAAAATACACTTGAGTGTTTCTCAGTATCATCAGGGCTTATGGACAGACTTATGATAAGCCTTCAGCAAAAAATCTTAAGATACATAAACAAGTAAATCAGTGGAAAGACATATACAGCTTGTGGTTTTCATAATTTTTGCATAAGGAGTCAGCTCTAATACAAATATTTCATTTGTGGCTGCATCCAGTGGGTCCCTCATGCTGTGCACACAGCACAAAAGGTAAATCCAAAATTTAAAAATCGACCATATTTCCCCCATGATTTGGGATTATATGGGATTTGTTTTCTCAACTTGTTTACATTCTTTGATAATCTTTAATGGCCATATAATTTCTTATGGATATAATAAGATGCCTAAGGATCTATGAAAATATTCTGATTCTTATGAAAAGAAAAATAATGTGTAATTTACTAAAGAACACCATAGGGAAGTGGCAATCTGAGTCAGAGTTTGAAAATTATTAATAAAAAAAAGTGTCTTTGGAGATTGAAAGCACCTTTGTCAGTAAAAGGGCTTAATGTTTTTGTTTCTTCTTCACGGCAGTAAAAGTGAATTATTTCTATGGGGAATATTCTTAACTCAATACTGCATATTCTATTACCTAAACCAATAGTGTTTTTTTAATGCAATGCAGTCAAGATATGCATAGGATTTAAATTTTTTCATAAAGTTTTCTGCAAAGAAACAAAATGATGAGAAATGAATAATTCATATGTTTCACAGGGAAAGGGACACGTCTCATTTACTTGTAAAAGTAAAAAAGTAGGTATGTTGTAAAGTAGCCTGTGTAATATTGGATCAAATTCAGAGTTAATAAAAAATGGTTTGAATTAGAGGCCTAAGGTTCAAGAAAGAAAACCTCTCAAACTGACAGAAAAAACAACTTTGAGGTCTGCTATAGATAAAGGAGAAGACTGGAGTATGTGATTTAGAAAGTTTTCTTGAAATATTTTCTGTCAATGAGAACAGTGAGTTCTCTTTCAAAAATATGTAAAATATTTTAGAAATATGTAAACTGATATTACTCCTTATCCACTTAAATCCATCAAAACGGTTCTATAATTACAAAATTTTTAATGAGATATTGTATTTCTACCTACAGAATGGGATGTTTTCAGTTCTTTGATATTGTACATTAAGATACTGAGTTTACAAGTGTTCCTTAATATTGTATTGGGTTAAGTGGTCACTGAATAATAGGATAAATGAAGATGGAAGGGAACTCTCAGTATCAGGCAGTCCAGCCACCTGGTCAGTGCAGGACTGTCTTTAAAGTTAGAGAAGGTTGCTCAGGACTTTTCTCAGCTGAGCTTTGAAATTATCCAAGGATGGAGATTCCACAGCCTCTATGGCAAAACCATGATGATATCATAATAGTATTCCAAGACACTTTTTTTTAATATGTGGGATTTGTAGATGGATTCTAACTTTAAATTCTGTTTACACACCACCTAGAGTTGTACAAATATTTTAACGATATGTAATGTATTTTAAGGATGTGTATGTGAAAGACACATCAACAGACAAAAAATATAATCCCCCTAGGAAGCCTTTGTGTACGTGAATGTAATACTGAATTCATTGCTGTAATGCTGAATATGTTTGTTATTGTTTGAAAGTGTTTATAATTATTAACATAATAACTATGCCAAGTATTACTCTTATGAAATAAGTATATGTTCTTGTTTAGGGCAAATTTGGGAGAAAACCCCCAAAGGGGACCCTTCAGAAAAGCCAACCCACGCGGCCCCTCCCCCCAACCGGGATTCGGGAAAAGATTCCTCAGAGAGAAGTGGTAAGGACCTGTTTATTTAACAGGCAACAAACAGTCCAGGAAAAAATTCGGACTCTGTAGCTAAACTAGCTAACAAGCAAAAGCAAGAGAGAAAGGCAGGGGCAAGAGCAAAGCAAGGGTGAAAAGCGAAAGAGAGCAAAAAAACAAAAGCAGCTACGAGACTATGTACAGTCTCTGTCTCGCCATCTGTGTGGAAGTGAGCAGGCTGTTAACAAAACAAACTTCGTTTTTCAGAGCCAGTCTTGAAGGTACAGAGCATAATATCCAGCATAACAAAGCAGACAACTGGGGATACAAGCATCATAACGTCACCCTAGGACAGTATATTAGTTTAAGTTCCCATTTTCCTAAAGCAGTAATTAAAGTTTAATTTCAATAGGCAGTTTACCAGAAAATATTAATTTTTCATTCTTTTTTCTTTTTTTTTCCCCTAAAATGAAGTGAAAAATCATTTTTCTCCCAGAAGAATCCAAGAATGCTACAAATCTGGGAGATTAGGAGTCCCTTCATTGTCTAAACTCACTTAAATTAACAAAGCTTGTCTCAGCAATTTGTAAGTGAAGAGGAATCTAGGTTATTCCTTAAAAAACAATATTTTTGATACTATTTAAAAATCTCTTTATATTTGAATAATTGTGTCCATTATTGTAGACAAAGATTTGGAAAGTCTGTTCTGGAGTGAGGAGGGAAGTCAAACCAAATCGTGATATGTTCTATAGGTACTTCTGAGGAGCTAAAGCCTAAGGAGTGGTGCTGTGGATTTTTATTTTGTTCAGGATGGAGGAGATATTGCACCAGCTAGTCTTCCTTCTGCTGAAAATATCAAGTGCAGAGAAGGCGACGAGTTTGGTTGTTAGTATGCACCCTAAATTTAATTAGAAAGATTAAAATGCATGCAAAGCATGTATCTCCTACAAACAAGCAATACAGTCTGAGCACTCCTGCTGCTGCCAGGGTAGGCCAGGGTGTCATGGGTTGCAGTATAAGATATAACCAGGTGTATTATTCCATTACCATCAGTTGGAACTGGGATGGGGAGTAGTGATATGATCTTCTGTTGATAAGCCAGCTGATAAGAAACTATCAAGAGCAGTTTCCTTATCTCTTCCATGACCCATCCTCCCTCCAGGGATAGATCTTCTGTTAATAGGCCATTAAGTACCACTGATAAACTCCCATCATCCCACTGGAAAATGCTCCAGCCAGGGGGAGGAACCAAGCCCCTCTACCTGGATAAAAAACCTGAGACTTGGGACACCAAGTCAGCCTTTTCCACTGGACTCCTAGAGGAAGAACAGGCCCATCCATCAACACTGGACCTTCAGAGGAGGATTGCACCTTTTCTCTGGGACCACTGCTTCAACAGAGCCATAACTGCTACTCCAGGAGGACTGCAGCCACCATTGCAAGTAGACTGCTGCCAACACCCTGACCAACAGGGTGTCAGGTTGTATTCTGACTTTGTCAGTGGTTTTCTTATTGCATGTATTTTGTTTCCTTTTTGTTTTATTTTCCCTTTTTCTAATAAATTGTATTTCTGACTTGGGGTGTCCCACTGGTCTTGCTTCTCAAATAAGAACACAGGGTTACAGTGCTTTCCACCTAAGAAAAAATTTTACTCAACAGTCGTGGGTTTGTTTCTTCTGGTTTGATTGTGGTTGGTTTTGTTTTTTTAGTTGGTTTGTTTCTTGATTGGGAAGCTTTTTTTGCTTGCATCGTGGTTTTTTTTTTTAATTTTAAAGCTGATCCGTTACTGTGAAAGCCTAATGGACTTATTATCGCTCGAATAGCCAGCGTATGTGATGCTATCCATTGTGACAGTGTTATTAATTCACTGTAACAATAAACCATGACTATCTGTAGTACATGCTGCATGCTGAAATTTATATTATTATATTAGTTAATAATGTGGGATTTTTATCTGCCTTCCTTTGCTGGTTTTTCAAACAACTTCTCATGAAAATTTCAAGTGTCTCCTCCCCAGTAATAAGTCAAACCTCCTTGTTTTCTTATCATATATAGTGTAAGGAATGGTTCTTTCTTTTCAATGACTGCAATTGCTACTTGAAAACTCGTCACCTTCTTTTGAGAAAGTACATAAAAGTACAAAATCCCTTAAAAATTAAGAAGTCCATGGTAATGAAACAGACCAAGATGGTGTTTATCTATTGACACTAGCATGATCCATTCTGCTAAATAGAAATTTGGATTACACATCTTTCTGCCTGTATTTAGAAAGACATTGACCCAACCCCAACCTTTGCTTCAGGTTCCCAAAGGATAGATTTTCTTTATCTCATTTCAGTAACTACACAAACTGTCCAGCCTGGTCTGTAACAAGGGAAGAAGTTCCTTTGTGCTGGTGCTATGAAAATGAATTTGAAAGAAGTGGCCGTACAGCTACTATGAATTGTCCTCTACTAATATGAGATGGAGCTTCCAAATTTCCATCTGAGATTTCCTAGCAGGAAAATAGGTCCCAGGAGTTGCTGGGGAAAAAAAATAATTCTGGTTTATCTACAACATAAGCAACCTACCATAGCTTATGCTATGGAGACAATGTGCTCATTCCCATTAAGAACAGTGCGTGTCAAACACACGGGACTTACTGTGCAGATGAGCCATTTGACAAGATTATTTGAATGCAGGGTTTAGCACAATAAGGCCACATATATATTTTTTACCTGCGAAATATAGCACAGTCATCCACTTTCACTCAAAAGATGTAAAATGAATCTCTAATGTCCGGCAGGAAAGACGGTATTTTTTACCACAGAATATAATCCTGATTCATTTCTTTATGAAGATACTTGCAGAAATCACACTGGTATCAATTACAGACACAATTACCTGTGCATTGCTTTCCACAAGAGGAACATGAGCACATTTTCACTAATTAAGCCAGTAGTGGTAACGAAAAAATATATGTATATTCCTTCCAATGTAATAATATCAATATCCAATATACATAGGTAAATTCATTGGAGTATAGGGGTCATTCTTGTTACCAAAAGTTTGTTATTCTTTATGTTGGTGGTTGTTTTGTTGTTTTGGGGGTTTTTTTCCTGACAAAAATATTACAATTTTAAACAAAAAGAAAATGTAGTGAGTAATTTTTCCTACAATCCCCCCGAAGGATTTCGATAAGAATCCCAAAAGTTTACAAGAAAATTACCTGAGTAAACTTCACTATTCTGCCGAATACCTTTACTGTGGCAAACAATGAATGCCAGTATGCACTCCAGTTATAATATAATATGGTATTAATTATTGAAATTCCATGAGCAGAGCAAAATTCTATGCTGAATTATACTCTTCACTGTAAATTTCAGGAAAATGTATTATGCCTTTTCTACACTCAATCAAAACCAGCTGATTATGACTATACAACAATAAAGACATAGGCATTAAAAATATTTTAACAGCACTTTATACTCCAATTTGAAAAATCAATAATATTTTCAAGTACCTCATGTATTAATTACGGCGTGGCTTCTTCTCTCTACAAGGATTTGAGAGATAGCACAGTTAAGAATGCAGCCTGTCAAGTTTCTTGGATTTGGAGGAGGAAGGAAGCAGGGGATTGCTTAGTAAAACTTGGCCTCTCCCTGAATTTAACTAGAGTTACACATCTCTTCCACACATGGAATTATTTTGAGAAACTCTCTAGAAATACAGTCCCAAGACCAGGAAGAGGAGGAAGTGAGTACCTTTTCTGCACAGTACAGCTGCTACAGATTCTGCTGCTGGTAGGGAACAGCCTCTGTCACTCACCAGCCCCCTGCATCACGTGATCTTGAATGAGCGGGGATTCTTGTATGAAATCAGGTAAAGTGCAGAGAAAACCAATATCTCTCAACTGCGTCATAACTAATATGACTTATTTCTCTGGGGGAAAAAATTGCATATATACACACATAAATTTAGCTGGAGCTGGAATAAAAATGCATGGGAATGGAGAAAACATACTCCTATTTTATTATCTTCTGCTACTGGGAAGCCATTCCTTTAGCATTTACAGGCACTTGTACAGGCATTGTACAAGTGGGTATACCTTTTACATTCTGAAGCACCTTTTTGCTACAGAGAGATTTCTTGATTTTTTTCTGGTGTTCAAATTCTGTTGACTGTTTGATCATTTGTTGTGTTAGATCAGATGTATTTAGATCTTTGATCTTCAGGCAAATAATGAGTGAGTGCAAGACCTCTGTCTATTCACCAGCTAACTTGTGTCTGTTAAGCTGTGATTGCTTGTTGCTGCATATCCACAAAGCCATGGCATGCCATTTTACTTCTGTGTTTTCACTTGCTCAGCATATCCTCTCCTGATACCTAAATTTAGAGTCAGTAACAATTCATTTGTCAACTTGTATCACTGACAGGGTAAGATGGTTCTGTGGTGATATTCTCTCTGATATGTGGAGCACTGCACAAGACAGAGAAATCATTAATATATTAAACTTAACAAGAAGACAATTAATGGAGAACATTAATGGCTTTTTGGATGTGTTTCAAGCCTACATTTAAAATATGAGCATAAATCCTTCTGCAATCCAAACTGTTCTGTCTATAGTTTCCTAACTGGGACTGAGAGCTACTAATGATAATGACCTGATATCAAGTCACTCATGCCACAATTGATTTTGTAAAGGGATGGGCACTCCGCACCAAATTCTGCAAGTGCTTCTTGTGCACAGGCCTAACTTTAAGCCACATGAATAATTTCATTTAGACAAAGACCTTTCTTGTGCTCTCAGGTTGAACATCTCATTTGCTGCTTTTGCAGGAGCATGCAGCCCTTTCAGGAGTTTTTAACCCACAACAATTTAATCATCTTATTCAATATCTTGTTGCTTGACTCCTAGAGAAGTCATTTAGACCAAAGACCCCTCCAAAGCTTCTTTCTCTTTCTGCCTGTTTGACTAAAGCTCCATTTTTTTTGAACTGCTGCAACTGCTGTGCCAAAAAAAAGTGTTTTGGATTAACTTGACATTATTTAAAATCTACTTCCTTTCAGCAAGTTAGGAGACCCCCCAAAGAAGCCATGCTGAAAACTAAGTAGGGATTTTGCATCAGGCTTAAATTATACATATATCCAAACAAGCTTCTTGAGTTTCCCTGTTATCACACGTCACCTAAACCATGTCTGTCCTGAAGTGGGATCGTACAAGAAGAAAGGAATCACAGGCCCACTGTTACAGTGTGTTTTCTCTTAAATATGGAACATATATTGCATAATAAATGTAAACCTAAATTTATTTTGTTGTAATTTAGGCGTAGTCAGATTATTTTGAGTTTGCAATGATTATTAATCCACATCTGTCCATTACAGTGATCAAACTGAAAAAGCTCCAATGTTGCCGAACTGTGGCAGCTAGTTCACATCTCATAGTTCACTTCTAGGACCCATTTCTGCCACATTCATGCCAGTTTCTCATGTATACAAGCCATATCTTTCACCATGTGATTATATAAGCATCATTAATGACATCATTAACAAGGGTGCAGGTGGCCAAACTTAGTGCAAACTCAGCTGAGGGAGTTGGACCTAGTGAGATCTAGTTTATCTGGTCTAGTTTATGAATGCTCTGGCAAGACTGCTAACAGACTGCTATACAAATCATACATCTGTGGCCTTCTGCCTCCTATGGTGAAAAGGAACATAGACCACAGCACAGAAAATCAGTTTAGGAAAGCTCTTTGCAACAAAAATGCATTCTTGCTTAAGAGTGTCTAGCATCCTCTGCCCAACCCAAAACCACAGAGGCCAAGTACGTCTCCCTCTCTTAAAGCCATAATGAAGAGCTATATTAACAAGGCAATTAAAAAAACAACTTTATAATAAATTAACTGCTTGGTTTTCTCAGGGAAATTAAAATGTTCTCCTCAGTTTCAGCCCATCACACCCTCTGCACTAAAACAGTCTCAAGGGCTTGCAGTTCCTTGGTCCTGTGGGGAAGCTGAGCTCTCCTTGTGGGAGGTCTGCAGAGGATGGTGCCCACCCATGGCATGAAATATGCATCATCTGTCCTCTCCACCGATCCACAGTGTTGCAACAAGGAGCCCAGAAATCCTATGTAATACCTCCCTGTTTGTGTGCAATTTCTTTCTATTTTTACAGAAGCAGAATGTTAACATCATCCTTGCAAATAAAAGAAAGCATCAGGCTGAAGCATGACATTCCCTTCCATACAGTCATTTTATTGTGGCTCCGTGTTAACCAGTTGCAGGATCCTAAAAAGCAACAGATATGAAGTTTGTATTCTCATGCTATTGGTTAAATGTTTGCTATATATCCAATCCAGTAGACTAAGCCTCTTGACAGGGGATTTCTTGGTGTAAAGATGTGTGCATGCACACTCACATGTGCTAGTACACCAACATAAGGTGTGCATGTGTGTGTTGCATAGCTCCCTGTATGTTTAACAGTGCATTTGCTGGAGTAAATGGGGCTCACAAAGTTCCAAAGCAGATATAAGTTACTCATATGCTGTGCTTTCTTATCTTTAAACCAGATTAACTATAAAAATGTGTGCAGTATGAGATGGTGATTTTTAGCTTATCTGTTTATCTCTACTGGGACACGGATTTTTGCCTTGCTGTACTTGTTTGTGGGTCTCCTAGTAGAAGATTCATTACCATTCACTGAGATGATAAACAGTTTCTATTCTCCAGTCCTGTTATCATTTTCTATTCTATTTTTAGTCAATTATTTTTTTTATTCATTGATAATCAACTTCATAAAAACAATTTTGCATAACCAGCACAATAAAATGAGACACCCACTAGAAAAAAATTTACAAGAAATATCTGTTCCCTGCCCTTTGACGGGTTTTCTTCCTATCTCAAGGAAACATTTTGAAACCAAGTCCTTTATCCTAGCTGCCCATCAGCTGGATCCAGATGCACCCATATATCTATCTGTCTGGCTAGCTAGCTAGCTTTTTATCTTCTATATGCTCACTGAAATATTTTTCCTTGGATAGTTTATTTTCTCGGCAGTAATTTGCAACATCTTAGACAAAGTGAATATAGGGTTAACCATGCTGTTATCCAAACTTTACCATAAAAGGACACACTGGGGAGTTTTCTTTAAATGTTCAGATCATTGATACTTCATATTCTCTGAAAAAGAAAAGAAAAAAAGAAGTGAAAAATGAACAAGTAATGGATTTTCAGTGTTCTAATGACTTATACTAATGTATTCCTTCATCTAAATACAGATTTCTATTTAAAATTCAGTATGCAGGGGTATTATGAATTCTACCTTAATAGATTCCAAATAATTGCCCTTTAGAAATGATGAATAGCTGTTTAAAGCCACTGATAAGAATATACTATTTTTCCCTGTTGTAAAAATCAGCACCTTTCATGGCAGGGAAGAACGATGCATCTGACTCCATGTTATCAGAAGGCTATTTTATTATTTCATAATATTATATTATGTTTAAGAAAACTATACTAAACTATACTAAAGAATAGAGAAAAGATACTTACAGAAGGCTAAAAAGATAATAATAAGATAATAATATAATAATAAAGATAATAAGATAATAATAATGAAAACTCGTG
>WBNO01024586.1:0-57847 GCA_013400575.1 Peucedramus taeniatus
GACAGATCTCTGTGAACTTCTCCAGGTGGTTCCAATCTCACAAGCAACAGTCCCACAAAACTGCTGAAATGTGAATCTCTTCCAGAGGCAAACATTCTTCCCAAAACTGCTGTGACCTGGGTATCTCTTCCCATGAGGTGCAGTCCTCCAAGGTCAGGCTGCTCCAGCCTGGAAGCAGGGCCCTCTCTCTCCACCGGGTCTCCCACTGGACCAGAGCCTCCTCCANACTCTGGTGTGGGCACCTCCCCCATGGGCTGTGGGTGGATCTCTGCATTCCCGTGGATCCCCATGGGCTGCAGGGGCACAGCTGCTTCACCATGGTCTCACCACAGCCTGCAGAGGAATCTTGGCTCTGGCACTTGGAGCACCTCCTTCCCTTCCTTCCCCTCTGACCTTGGTGTCTCCATGTTGTTTCCCTCACATGTTCTCACCTCCTCCTCTTCTCTGGCTGGAATTAAAACTGTGCCACTACTTTCCTTTTTATTTCTTCTTAAATATGTTATTAGAGAGGTGTTACCATCATCTGTCATTGGCCCAGCCTTGGCCAGGAGCATGTTCATCTTCAGAGCCATCAGATGGAAGCTTCTAGCATCTTCTCACAGAAACCACCTCTGTGGACCCCTCCGACCAAAAACCAGGCCTTGCAAAACCAACACCTAAGTCTGACAGTTTCTATAAAGAAAACTATGAAAAACTAAATTTTTTCAATACAATTATTTGGAAAGGAACAAGTATAAAAACACTTCTTTATGATATGTAAACAAAAAGTAGTAAGAGCTCTGAAAAAGGCTGCTTTTCATATTTGAAAATTATAAAAAAAAAATATTATATAATAAAAGAAATACAGAAATACACATTTTTCAACAGAAGCCTAGAAGATTTCAAAACAATAAAATAAAAACTGAAAGATTCCGCCTTCTTAGAAAAGTAATATTTAGGAACTGGAAAGTCTTGTAAGTGATAAAAGCACGTAGGGCCTGGAAAGTAATAAATTGAGATGGGAAATTGGATGGTGTCTTTTAATTGTTCTAGATACTACCTCCTAGGACAGTGAGAGTAATTGTATGCTGGAGAGAATTGAATATGCTGGTTTTTCAATAAGTAAACCTCTCTGGAAAGAACATGCGGGTGCTGGTGACAGCTGCTGAACATGAACCAGCTGTGCCCAGGTAGCCAACACAGACAATGGCACCCTGGCCTGGATCAGCAATAGTGTGGCCAGCAGGAGCAAGGCAGTGATTGTCCCCCTGTACTCAGCACTGGTGAGGCCACACCTCAAGTGCTGTACCCAGCTCTGGGTCCCCTACTGCAAGAAAGATGTTGAGATGCTGCAGTGTGTCCAGAGAAGGGCAATGGAGCTGGGAAGGGTCTGAGGGAGCACAAGTCCTGTGAGAGGCAGCTGAGGGAGCTGGGGGTGTTTAGCCTGGAGAAAAGGAGGCTTAGGTGGAACTTATTTTCTAGTACTCCCTGAAAGGAGGCTGAACCCAGGTGGAGGATGGCCTCTTCTCCCAGGTAACTAGTGACATGATGAAATGGCCACAAGTTGAACCATAAGAGGAGATTTAAATTCGATATTAGGAAAAAATTCTTCAACAAAAGGGTTGTCAAGCATTGGAACAGGCTGCCCAGGGAAGTAAGAGTAAGAGACTTTCACTCTCCCAGGAGGTATTTAAAAGACACGTAGATGCGGCACTTGGGGACATGGTTTATTGGTGAACATAGCAGTTCTGGGTTACTGGTTGGTGTCAATTACAGAATCAGCAAGATAGGAAGATACTTCTAAGTAGGGAAGATGAGTCTTTTAACTAAACATCAGCTTCTACAACAGAAGAGATCTAGTCACCTAAAATTTCTTGCCCTACAAGCCAACTTACTTCAAGAGATGTTACACTGCCAAATTACAACCACAGCCTTTTCAGAACTGATAAATATTTGAAGAAATGAGGTCTTTTTTTCCAGACAGCCTATAGTTGTAGGAAAATAGCTGTAAATGTTGCTCATTTTTAAGTAGAATTTACATTTAGGATGAAGGCTACTCATGAGATGTCAATCACTGTCTATCTCAAGTTCAAAGTTCCTCTCTAAAGGATTCAACAAAATAATAAAACTACCATAAGGATACTCAATACATTCCATAAGCTGGAAGAATAGCCCATTGCTGTAATTTCTCCATATTCTTCACTGTACCCTTGAGATGGGATAATTGCATCGAGTATGTGCAACATTTTTTCCTATTAACTGAGATTAACATTTCCCTACTTGTGCAAGAAATTTTTTGACTTCCTAGTTTTCTGTCACAAAACTACAGGTAAACAAAAGGCACAGGCCAGGAAGAGGGCAGAGGTAGGCACAGCTTAATCTAAAAACAGAGTTAAAATCCAGTTTAAGAAGTCAGAACCTTGGTTTAGGTTTCCATTTTAATAATTTGAGATCAGTTCTAAGTATCTTTTGCAAGAGTGATCAAACTCACTGCCAACATAATTTTTCAATATTTAAAACACAGTGCAAAAGATGTGTAGAATGAGAATGACTGTGTTTAATTCAGAGTGAAAAATGCATTCATTCTATTTTTTCTCTTCAGAAAGATTTAAATGCACACAAAATTTACTAATAAAGAAGTTCAAGATGTTATTGCATTTTTAAACCATTTTTGTTAGACAGTAGGTTCATTATAAGACATTGACTGCACTTCAATGCCACAAAAGGGAGCATGTTCAAAGATTCAGTATTGAATTAACAAGTAAAAAAAAACTTGCAATAAATACCATAAAATGAAACTGTCTGTTGAATCCTAAAATACAAAAATGATGAAGTTGCCAAACATACTTATTTGTAATTATTTTATTTCAAGTAATTGAAATGTAGTAAACCATTAAATAAATTTCATTACTGAAACAGTAAGAAATTCAAGTAATCTTTAACACACAGAACAGGGACTTTGCTAGTGTCGTGAAGGAATCCATTCTCCTTCAGTCTTGATACATCAAATTTCAACTAGCTGTCTGAACTTCAATTTTTTTCTGGCTGCATTCAGTTCTATAACTGCTCAACACAAATTAGGTCATCGTTTTTAAGTAAAGCTTTTATTCTTTTTATTAATCCATAACATCCTCAATCACAGGTTGAACCTAGAAAGACAGTCAAGGGTAAAGGGGGTGATAAATTGAAGACTTAAATCAGAGCACCATTATGTTATGTGGTAAGGGGACAAAAAATATCACAAACCCCAATATTCTATTTTACATATAGGTCCCAAAATCACACTACCATTGATGCCTCCTAGAAGTCAGAGGCATATGGACTTCATGCCTGTGAAGCCAAAATTTTGTGCAGGATTGATGTTCTGGGTACAATTACACAGAACTCTAAAGCAGCTGGTTTCTATTTTGTTGCAGAAAAGGGGTAAATTTGACATCCCTAAAACTGAAGCAGATGAACCCAGAATTTGTAGTCTGGGGTGCTCCTACCTACACCTCAATCACTTAAAAATTGGGCATTCTCTTGTATTTTACTGATACTTCAATAAAATTAACTAAAATTAAAAGGATGAAGGAAAAAAAATCATGAAGGGAGAACATTTGTGAAACTCTGTTATTTTAAATGCTGTTACCCACAGTTGATGTACTGTTCATGCAGTCCTGGTGTCTCAAGTTTATCTGAAAAAAGTTTCAAGCAAAAAATTCATATTTGTGCTGCAAGTGAAACACAATAAATATTGATAGATTTAACTGAAAGATATTAGCTAAAACTTTCCTATCATGTTCTTAAAAAAAATGCTGTTCCATATCTTTCTTATACCATTTTTGTCTCTAAATCAGGAAACCATGTTAACATGATAACACACTTGGATATCATTGATTTCATTAAAAAAATAGTAAAGCCTATAGCACTTGAAGTATTTCATCATTTTAGTCAGCCTTCTAATTCAATAAAAACAAGATTTGAAGATGGGTTTCTTTAATAGACAAAATAGTATTTTATTTATTAATAGATATTTATATTTATTTCTGAATGGAATTGAACCAGTTCTCCCAATGCACCTTTTAAATTTCTAACTAGGGCAATATACAAAACCAGAAAAAAATAACACCAATCACTACTATTGATTGCATGAACATTAAAAAGAAGAGAACTTGTAGAGGAATGCTTTTATTTAGTAATAGGATTGCTTGTTTGATGCAGAACTCATATAAATTATCAAGGCAGTGTGGCATTGAAATCAGGCTCTAAAAAGTACAAATATAAAGAGGTTGGTACATGAAAATACTGTGAATATTATATCCCAATATATAAAGAATTTAAAAAAAAACCACCACAGTGGGGCTGTTTCTAAAAGGTTTCTGTAATATCTGCAGAGCAAACAAAAGGCAGAATGAAAATAAAGTAGTCTGATCTTTTTCAACTAGCACTTTCATTAGTCACACATTGTCATCCTAAGATTTGTTTCTCAGATCAGCAATGAATAGTTTAACTGTTACCTTTCTTCTCTTTCAATTTACAAGCACTTCTCTGTGCCTCGATAAGCTTAATGATCTATGGTTTCCTTTAGCATGTGCAAATGTTTTGGGTGTTTTTGTGTGTTATCTTAACAGAGGGGGGTATGCACTTCATTATTATTTCTTAAAACTATCAAGACATAGAAAATAGGTCCAGAAAAGCTCATGAAAGTGAAGGACAGGTTAACATTATTTCTATCCATCTTTTCAATGGTTTTGAGATACATAAGTGGCATAAAAAATATTTAATTTTAAAAAATAGCCATCATTACTTATGCACATTGCAAATTATGATCCCTGTGGGTCTCTTCCAACTCAGCAAACAAATAGATGTTCCTTATAATAAGAGGAAAAATCCAATAAAGGATTTTGCTACTTAATACTTCAGAGGATAATTAAGTTCTCTGGCCCTTAGGTCTAGTGAAAGTGTGTTAAGAAAGCATATGCATACCTGTCAGAAATTGCTATTCAACAATACTGGTCATGCTGGAGCCTATAAAATAGAGCATTTATTTGAGTTTATGCATATAGTTTACTTCCTTTCAAAAGCAACTTCAGTTATGCCTCTTAAACTTTTTGGAAAGGACTGCACTTGTGTAAAGCAAAATACTTCCAACTGAAAAGACAATCCCTATTAAATTACACTTGAATTTTCATAGGACTTTCTCTCTGAAAACTTGCAGTATTAATGGTTATTTTATCTACACCCACTGCTTACCTAGCTTAAGACAGACATCTACTTCTGAGATTATTTGACCTTTCCTCTTACAAATTATGTTCACAGAAATAAAGCCAAACCACAACAGATTTAAAGAGAAATGTCAAGTCCTCCCTGCTTCACACAATTTTAGCACTGTACTTCCTGACAATCTAGGCAAGTTTTCCTACTCTAATGACACCAAAACTGACTTTCTCTCAGTCTCTCACACAGTGAAAGCATGAAAATACTTACCTTTAAGCAGGAGGTTAACTTCATTTAAATGAACAGAGATCGTCTTTCTTAATATTAAAGACTTGCTTCTTTTTTTTTTCTTTTCAAAAGGACAGATTTTTGACTAGTTTAGAGCGTTATCCCAGCACCATGTAAGGGAAACTCTTAGTCTTGCTCAAATCAATGTAGATTTTACCATCAACCTCAGCAAATTTGAAATGTCACCCTGGGGTAGCTTAGCCTTGTGCTATCTTTTTCAAAGCCACTTATATGATTTGAAATTAATGGAAAATCAAGCATTCAGAATACTCAGGCAGCTTTTGAAATTTCAGACCTATTTCTAAGCAATTCAGTTCAAGAAAGAAGAAAAAAATCAAAGTGAAATTATTCTCAGAAGTTCATAACAACTTTCAGGCAAAAAAAAGCATGTAATGGATACAAGTTACATGAAAGTAGAAAACAAAGAAGCATTCTGATAGATGTCAAACCACTAACAATAGACTAATAAAATATGCATTTTATTAGATGATTTTTCTACCCAACAGCATCCAATCATTAAATTGTAATACCAGAGCCCTGGATTTTCTACCTAGAAAAGGCTGTGGCTGACCTGACTGAAATAATAAACTGCTGGAAAATATTACAGTCAGGGAATACTTCTAGAAAGCAGATTTCTGTAGAACTCTCTCAGTGCTAGTTCAGTCACACATGGTATGTGTATTGTGAGCAATTCTGGAAAGTAAAAGTGTTTTGTAAACTGGTTTTAGTTTCATGTAGTACTGGAAATTATATGAAAACATGAAGGCAAATGCTGTAGCCATACAATGTGTCCCTTCCTATATACAACTGAAGGAAGGGAGGGAAAGAAAAATCCCTTGCCTTCTATTTACCTGGTGCTGACTTATTGCTGTATAAGAAATAGCAAGGAGTACTAATCAAATAGCAAAGAACCTGAGTTTCAGGCCTTCAGATGGGTCTTTCTCATCTCCACACATGAAGTACTCCATATCAGGAAGTCCAACAGAGGGAGAAAGAGAAGTATTGAGATGTTGAGGAAGACTGCAAAACAGACATGGAGAAAGATTTGAGTATCTACGATATCGGTGATAGATTCTGCCACTCTTCAATCTCAAGTGCAAAACTGCACTTGAAATTATGAAAGGTTTAGCAAAGGCTTAAACACAAATGAGAGAAGCAACAGTGGTGACTCGAATTTAGCCAAAGTAGCTAGAGCACCTCAAACCTTTAAAGACTTGACTACGAGACAGAGAATTCAACAAGAAATGCATCTTAATTGAACATCTTCCAGCCTATTTATGTCTAGAGACCGGACTTAAGGAGTCAACTTAAAATGAAATAAGAAAGTGCCTTAGCAGTGGTAATTAATTCAGGTAGTGCAGAACACAAAAAAGAACACTGGCTGACTAACAAGGAGTGTGTGCAGATTTTGCATCTGTGGCTGTTAGTGCTACATCTTATTATAAAGCAGTACTCTGTGGATATTTTTCTGCTGGAAAAAAAACTAAGTATTAACCAAACCCCTAGTAATTTCACGTAGTTCGTTCTCTGGCACTTTCCTGTCTCAAAAGACCAGCAATAAAAATGTGGCTTATTCCAGGTCTGCACTGAAACATAGTACAGCAGTCTGCAAAACCTTCCTACTACTTTCTTGAGTTTGAGCACTAAATTTAGTTATTTATCAAAAAGCTATAACACACATCTTGTATGACCTTTACTTGGAACTTAAATATCCTCCATAGTTTTCAATATTGAAATTTTGCTATCTTTTTTGTTTGTACAGGCTCTTTAGAACAATGATAACTAGTTCTTTCAATTCTGCTTCTATACTACAGAAGAAATTACAGCTTTGTCAGCATTCCAATGTAATCTCCTTATTTTTTTCCCAAACTACCCATCAAAATTTCTTGTCTTACAAGGAATTGACAGTCTATACTGGCTGGACATTCCAAAAGGTGTAAAATTCTGTTGGGGGTGAAGGTAGGGAGGACAGCAAAGATGATTTTGAAAGTTTATCCCAACAGATTAACTCTTTGGATTACAAGTAATAGATGTGGCTTTGTGATAGTTGAGTGGCCTTCAGTGGCCCTTGGTTTTTGGCAACCTCAGTGGGACTCCATTACAGTTCAGAAATAGAAACATACCAGAAACAAAAAATGAAACTACTTTATTATTATTAGGGAAAAGTGTTCGCAAATAACTAAAAAAAATCCTACTCTTACTGTATTCCTTGTGGTACAGTCAAACACAAGGATTATGCATCCCCAAGCGGGCAATTTGAAGTCATTCAATATTCAATGCTACTATGTTATGTTATTCTGAGAATAACATATAGTACACCTCCATCCTTGAAACCTAGACTGCACATTTTATGTGCAATGCATAAAAATAGTTTAGAGAACTATTGTAAGGAAAAACATAAATGTTATCTATGTTACTTCTTTCCAGAGATCTACTATTTTCCCAGTTTTCACCTACCCATTCAACATTTTTATTCAGTTTTAACTAGATGTAGACATTATTTCTTTTTTCTATCATGCCATACCCTCTGAGTTCTACATCTGGTGCTGGAACTATCATTCCATGAGACAATCTGGCCCTTGCTCCATATTCAGAGGGTATTGTACCAAATTGCACTTATCTCAAAGACAAAGGTATATAACCAAAATATTTCAAAGAAAGAAAGACTAAATTAGAATCAGAAGTTTTAAAATTCCTGGCATCATCTTCAAGCACAATCAGTAATAAGCCTTTAGAAGGGCACACAAACTTATAGTGAACCATTTAAACAGCTTTTATTCATGGTCAGTGCTCTTTCAATATTGAATAGCTGAAATAGCAGCTGCAGTAAAAGCAATAATGTTGCAAATAAAATTAATAATATATACATAATATATATATAAGTGAATGGTTTTAGACATTATGTTTTTAGACACTGGAGTCCATTATAATTGTTAGGTGCAGTGAAATATGAGCAGAGCCACACACACTATTTACATGGGTGCACAGTAAGTTGCTGTGTATGGGCTTGAGCACTTATGTGACTGATCCACAAAAGTATATTGACTGGGAGTATTGAGATAGCAAACTAATTGCTCCTTTTATGTATGTGCACATGCAAAAATTAATTGTACAGTAGACTGTAAATCTACATTACAGCAGATCTCAATGATCTTCACAACATCAAGACAAAAATGATCCACAATACATGAAAAATATATATGGAAAGAGAAAATAAATGACAAATTGTGTCCTCATCTAGACTGATAACTTGGAAACCACAAATTTGTGTCCAACTGCAAAAGGAAGAACAAAGAACAAGAAGATTATCGAAAATATCATTGACATTAATTTTCTGAGAAACTGACTGATCTTGACACAGGCTGTTTAAGAAGAAAGATAAGAATATAGTAAATGAAGAAGACTTTCATCAAGACAACTAAATATTTTATACAACTATATTCATACTTTATTATTCTTCCAAATAAGGCTGAAATAAACGGTATAGAGACACACAGAACATGCAGGGGTTAGAAGCCAATGAATTGCCAGGCTAGGTCAAGGTCTAGGACTAAAATTCAACAAGGACACCTACTAATAGTACACACTACAAAAATGTGTGATCTTAAAATTAGAGCAAAAGTGATCTTAAAATAAACTAATGCTAATTCAGTGAAGAATTTTACAGCAATGTATTTAGGACTATAAGAAACCCCAAATTTAGCAGTATAACATATTAAATGTTATAATCACAGGAATTTAGTCTCAGCCACAGAAAAAGATTCTTCTACTGTCCCATAATCTATCTATTGACATAGTGAAAACAGTCATACACACATGAAATACATCCAGATTTTCCATTTGCCTTTACAACAAAAGGATAGGAATCAAAACCATTTGTTTTTATTTTGAAACAAAATTACCATTAATCTCTCAGTAACATTAATACCATCCCTTTCCCTGATCCAGCTAGAACTCAGGAAAACTTATTTTGAAGTTTTAATTTCTGGTTTTCAAATTAATAATTTCTAAGAATCTCATATAAAACAAAATAAGGCAAAACATAAAATAATCTGCAACATATTCTACCACAGCACTATATTTTCTATCCTGAAATAATGCTTTAAACAAAGAATTACTGCAAGCTTTATTTTCACCAGTGAGATTTGATGATGAAACAACATAAAAGCATTCTGCGGAAATCTGTTCATTGCAGCATCAATGAAAGCACATAAACATGTAAGAAACATGAGGAAACCTACCACTAGACACGTGATGCTTTTAACCTAAGACCTCTCAGAAGTTTGTGGCTACTTCAGAATTAAAATATTATGGAAGCATTTAATCTTCTTTCAGCCAAAGAGTTGATGGTGAAACAGAAATATTTTGCTTGGGCTTTTGTTAAGATCCATGCTGTTAAATTTTTTTTTTTTTTAAATTCTATTTTCTTCTTCTTGTCAGCCCCCTTAATACTGTTGTTTAAGTAGCATTATCATCTCATATTACAGCTTTTCTTAATGTTTATGGTCATTTGATAATGACAAGTTATTTACTTTTCCAGAAAAACTACTGTGTGTCTGTCTCACCAATAAAAAGTCTGGAATATACACACAGTATATCCCAATAGTCAGTGGGGGAGGGGGGAAATCACTCTAAACTGTGCTGCATTGCAAATAGGACATGACTTGAGTAAGAAGGCCAAAAAATTATCACAGTACTATTTTGTTTCTATATTTATAGTTTCTTACTCCAGAAATAAATTTACTTAACAAATTTCTGGCAGCCCAGAAGAATACAGGCAGGACCTACTTTTAAAAATATTTATAGAAGCATTATATTTCTCCAAAAAGGAGTCTGCAGGACCCATTAACCTCTATTTAATACCTACAAGCTGAGGAAAACCACAATAAAAGTGGGTAGTCCTAAATCTGCTATTTTTTTAATTCTCTTTTTTATGAATCAAGAATAATTTAGTGTATGTTATAGTTGTGGCTTGCTGGATATTAAAGCCACTTAAGTGTAGGACCGCAGAGCAGTTTTTCATACACCTTAGTACCTACCAAGCTTTTCTTGCAAACCCAAGGTTTACATTTTAATTTTGTCATCCCTCTCCACATCTGAAATGCTACACAAGTAAAATGAGGGGTTGTTTGACAAACCATACAGACAATAAGTTTTGATAAGAAACAGCTTTGCCTGGACTGCAAACTTTAGGATTTTTCTAACAGCATGTAAAGAATAAACAAACATTAGACAAACCCAAGTTTAAATGGCAATTTTAACAAGATTATAAAATTCACTGCAGTGTGAGTTGACATTCAAGGATCAGGGGTTGATACCAACCACTTATTATTTTCTACAGATCTAGGTTTGCACACTGGAAATGGACATGAACAAAAATAACAATAAAAAACACAAAACAACCCAAAACTCAGGTAAGACTAAAAAAAAGAAAGCAATGAATACCTTTAACCCCAGCATTCCATAACAACAGCATATGTTTTTGAAACAAAACTTGCAAATCATTCTGAAGCAATGTCATAAGTTTATAACCATTTCCTAGAGAAGACTGGGTTTATTAACTCTGTGCTCTTGAAGGAAAAGAGGGTTGCACAAAAATTCTCTTACTGAAAAAATGTGCTGTTTGAATTAATATTTGGGAAAAGGAGATTTAGTGTCTTAGCAGGGAAAAGGATGGCAGACATAGAGACAACTGCTGAGATTGCTTTCAATCAAAAAATTCAATGCATAATTTCTATATAAGGTCAATAGGCAAATTTAAATGAATTTATAATTTTTTCCAGATATAAAAATGAATGCTAGAAATAAAGTTGCATTGTTTTAGGTTTGATTGGGTTTTTCCTGGATAACCAGTTTTAGTGAGACGAGAGCCTTTACAAAAGAATGGTTTACAAGTAATTCGAAAGTGAGCTGAAACTTGTACAACTTAGTCAAGAGTGTTCAGTTATAATATAATAGAATATTAGTTGTATAATATAGTGTTCTCACTAAAAAACTCATTGATCTTTGGCCCACACCATGACTTCATGCGGTCTGGAATGTCCCTTTGGTCAGTTGGGGTCACCTGTCCAGGCTGGGTCTCTTCCCACTCTCCCAGGCACCCCCAACTTCCTCACCAGTGTGGCAGCACAAAAAGCAGAAAAGGCCTTGGCTCTGTGTAAGCCCTGCTCAGCAATAACAAAAACATCTCTGTGTTATCAACCCTGTGTTCAGCACAAATCCAAAACAGCCCCAGGGCAACCACTGGGAAGAAAATTAACTCTACCCCAGCCAAAACCAGAACACTTTAAATGTGCACAACTAAAAAGAAAAATAATTTAAATAGTGAAAACAGAACCAAAAAAGGATAAAGACATTTCTTTTGTGGAAGCCAAGATTTCCTAGATTTCCATCATATAAAATATAAAGTACATCCAGGGACTTCCTAACCCAATATTTCTTCTACTGAAAGTACCACCTGGAGGGACTATAGTTGAGAAGAGCTAAAAACTTTCAGTAAAATGTGTTTTTAACAGCATACTATAAAGAATTAATAACAAATACGTGTGAATGTACTGAACACAGCAGAGGAAAATTATTTTTAATATGGATATTAAAACTGTAGGAAAATGGTTATGTATTTAATAACCATATAATGAATTAGTAAAATAGATGCATATATTTTTGCTTATTAAAACAGATATAAAACTCTCTATTTAGTCTTAGAATAGCAAAACAACCAGAAAATGCTAATAAATAATGCAGTATTTAAGATGTTATAACAACTCTTAAAATCAGGAAATAGAAAGCTATGTGGTTTTCATGCTTTCTAAAGCATAATAAGTACTCAAATAAAGAATGGCTTGGTTTTTTATTTTTATTTATTATTTAGATCACACAGAGCATGAGAAAGCAAATACCAAGTTGTAGCATCAGTAATCACTCCATCAACCAGTAGCTCCAAGAGAGAATCTCTGAGTACCTTGTACGTAGCATAAGAAAGAAACTGAGGTGGTTCTTTTTGGCACTTAAAAATGTTACCTTTTATGGCTCAACAAGCTAATTTATCCAAAACTGGCAAACTCTAGAGTCAGCCAAAAAAAACACCAGTGTTGCTAAAAACTTAATCAGAGTTACTCTTTAGTTTATTACCTTGGCTTCTTGAATATTCAGGGATTTTCTTGCCCTAATGAGAGCCTACAGAAGTCCTACCTACTCTACAAATTTTTACAGGTATTGCTTAATTAAATTTTGCCTGTTGGAACTGGCAGAACCCATAGGCAGTCATACTATCAGTTAGTTCTGGAGTTGTACTCAATAGAAAGCATTATGAAAATCTGATTTCCTATGACTACCAGACAATATTAAGTTCTTTTCTGGTTAAAAACAACATTCAATTAATATTTTGTATTAGGATTCAGCAGAAAGGAAAGTTTTTTACTGGAATTGTCATGAGCTAGAGAGAGACATACATGTTCAGAACAGAATACCATAATTAAAGTAAAGCAGGAATTGAGTATGTCGTTAGATATATAAGTTGGCATTTTGAAGTATGCCAGCAAAGAAGCTAGTGTTAGTCATTAATAGCCTAATTTATTGATCCTAGTATCTAAATATACTTCTTCTAGATTACCTGAAGAGTTTAAACTTCACTTACCTTTCCACATTGCCAGTTTCCCATAAGATGCTAAACTAATATGCTCAAATCAAAAGGAAATGTTAATAATATTTATTTGGTTTAAAAATAAAAATGGAGTACAAAACCTGATCATCAGCAAGGAGTCATCTGGAAATATATATAAGTATGCCCCAAAAATACAAAACTAAAGCCTACATTATTGGCATCTGTAAAATATAATCTGTGCCAAGATTCTCTGCACTTACAGAATTTTTCTCTCTAAACTATCTGACCTTCTCCTGTACTAGACATGAAAGTCACAGAGCCTTTAGAAATTATGAAAAAATGTTGGACGTCACATCAAACCAAATTTCTTGAAATAAGTGACTGTTAGTATAGAATTTGAGAGAATTTCTACACATAAAATTCAACAACAAAGCTAAGGTGCCTCTTATCCACATGTGTACATTGACAAAATGCTTGCTCCTCCAGCAATGTCTCTTCTATATCATTTATTCTAAACTATTTAGCTTCTGTTAAAAGTATTTTAATTGGAGTAGATGGTAGAAAAACAGTTCTTTACAAACTTAACTCAATATTTTACTTACAAGAATTGGGCTGCTAAGGAGAAACCCTAATTTAGACATCAGCCTTAGCTTCTCATCCTTGAGGTCTGAGAAATTATTTTCTGCAAGTCAGAGGCATTTGCATCACTAAGTTGTGTCAGGAAAAATTACTTTTAAATAAGTAACTGCAATTGGGGGTTGTTAAGTCACTTTAATTCTCACCAATCAAGAGTTATTTTTAGAACTGTTACCTTTTCCCTTCAACTTTCTGAAATTCTTTGTGACGTTTTTCATAGACCATTGTGACACTTACCATAAAAATTGTTTCAAATCCATCTCAATTTTCCCCCCCTTCCCTAGAGTAATAAAACCACACAGCTAAAAAAAGAATGTTTGCTGTGTAAGTGTGGCTATATTGCAAGACTCTCACACAGAAGAAAAATTTAAAACAAGTTTACTGTTCTTAAAAAACAGATTACTTGTGCAATACTAGGAAATGTAATGCAGAATGTCTACCTCAGTAATATGGGACCATTTTTCTTCCCTCAACTGTATTACAGAATCTATAGACTTATGCTATAAATCTCACAATAAAAGAAATTGTCCTCTGTCAACTTTCAAGCCTGCACAGATTCCTAAATATTTCCAATACATCTAGAGAATCTAAACAAGCTATTTGCAGTCAATATTGCAAAAGTTAGCTTCTTACATCTCCTCAGCTCATCAAGCAACTTAGGAACTTAAGTTAAAAACTTAAAGTTAAAAGTGAAAGTTAACTTAAAAACTTAAAGTTAAAAAACTTAAGTGAGAGAAGCTAGAAAGTATGCTATCAATTTAAAATAGAATCCTCTGCACCAAGAAGTAAAGGCTTTCCTGCTGAGTTTCTAGATCCTGACAAAATACCAATGTTTCAAGACCCAGAACTCATTACTTTAAATTTACTTTGTTACTTTTGACTGAATTACAGGAAGAACAAAAATTGTTAGACCATTCCCATATACTCACTTGCTGAACCAATCCATTCAGCCTCCTAAGCAAATTAATTTGTAGCAAGTTTTTGTTTAAAGTACCTGTAGCAAAGATCAAATGAACCAACTCTATTTTTGGTTAGCTGTTTATTTTTTCTATGACTAAGTGTTGAAGATAGTGCCACAAAGAATAGATTAATTTACCTGACTCAGAATAGCACTATTTTATGACTTAAATTTTAGCAAATATCTTTGAACATCCAAATGTTCTGATTTGATTTCGGTTTTGGGGTTTTTTTTAGTTTGGTTCTCTCCAGGAATTTAAATGGATATCTCCCACCATTGTTAAAACCCTTTTATCCCATTGTCATGGGTTGCAGTGCAAGATATAACCAGGTGTATTCTATTACCATCCATTAGAACTGGGATGGGGGATCTTCTGTTGATAAGCCAGCTGATAAGAAACCATCAAAGAGCAGTTTTCCTTATCTCTTCCAGGACCAGGGATAAGTCTTCTGCTAATGGGCCATTTGAATACCACTGATAAGATTCTTTAACCCCACTGGGAAATGCTCCAGCCAGGGGGAGGAACCAAACCTCTCTATCTGGATAAAAAACCTGAGGACTGGAATACCAAGACAGCCTTTTCCACTGGACTCCCAGAGGAAGAACAGGCCCATCCATCACTGGACCTTTTCTCCAGGATCACTGCTTCAACAGAGCCATAGCTGATACTCCAGGAGGACTGCAGCCATCATTGCAAGCAGACTGCTGCCAACACCCTGACCAACAGGGTGTCAGGTTGTATTCTGACTTTGTCAGTGGTTTTCTTATTGCATGTATTCTGTTTCCTTTTTGTTTTATTTCCCCTTTTCCTAATAAATTGTATTTTTGACTTGGGGTGTCCCGCTGGTCTTGCTTCTCAAACCAGAACACCCATTCATGTCAGATCTAGTCCAGTAGTGTAATGCTATTGATTTTTGCATATTTTTCCTCAGAATTCTGTGTATTTTAGTCTTTTGGCAGAGCTGATGTCTAAAGAAACTGAACACCTAGACAGAAATTGTTCTCTATGACAGAGCAGAACACTACACATTATATTTATTCCTTTCTATATTTGCTATCTCTGAAACAATCATAATCCAAGGCAGATGTTTTTGACTGCACAAGGACCATCATCCACCCTATGGCTTCTCTCCCTCTTTTTTTGAATAGAATCAAAACTATTCTTCTTAAGAGAAGAAACAGACGTATGCACACACTCACATATGTAGCTCATATATAAAAAAGGTTTCTCTGAAAAAAACATTATTCTCATTGGCCAACAACTTATCAACTGGTTTAAATGGTTGCCACAGAGTTAATTCACTAGAAAATAAGATAGGATCAATTCCAACTACATGGGGAATGTGCCAAGAAACATTTGTAACCACAAATACCATCCTTTCTTGCATGAGTGAGACATTTCCCTTAGATAATCTAAAAGCAAACCTGCAATGAAAAACAGATAGTAGAAATTAATAAAAAGCAAAGAGAATTAAAGTGGTGACTGAAGCTTAGCAAAAAATTTATGCATTTAACCTAAATTGTAAGTGCTCATCAAAATAAGTGTTTTCCAATACATTATAATTCATTGATAAAGTTGTTACAATGTTTTAGTATTAAAAAGCATGAAGAACCTCTCGTTAAAATTTGAGACCGTGCAATTTATTGCAGTTTTGGGCAAAGTCACCATATCCAACACTAACAATTCAGTTGTCAGATTGAGAAACTACAAACAAACCAACCTATCGCCATACAACAAGAACTTTCCTATCTTATACTCTAGTGAGGCAAGAGTGGGACAATGCTTTATAGCACTGCTCAACATCTACATGCCTTAACACCCAAACTGTATTTCCTTTATCTTCAGTGTTAAATGGCCGTGGTTCTGGTGTGGCCACAGCTCTCTTAATTAGCCAGTGGTGATGGTGTTTTAATTAAGGGAGCAATTAGGTCAACCTGTATCATAGTAGTCCAAAAAGGCAATGGGTTTCTTAATAAGTATAGTACAATAAAGCGATTGATCAGCCTTCGGGAATCGTGGAGTCAATGCTAATTATTCCTCAGCTGGTGGGGGCCTGCTACGACAGTTCTGGTATAGTTGGCTATCAGGAAGGAGCTAACAAGAGGCTGTTCATCATTTTGGTGTAAGGCGACTTAATTGTCAGAATATTTCATAGAGAAAAATATTTCTATTTTATTTATATTTATGTAAAATCTATATTTATATTTCTATTCTATTTATATTTCTATTTTAGAGATATTCTATTTCTGAAATGGTAAAGTTTTCAGCCCTTATCCATCCAATAATTATACTGTGCACATCTTATATAGAAACTCAGGACCTTTCTTTTTTACACAACCAGCACCTAAGGCTGAGAAAAATTCAGGCACTTTGAGCCGGGACTCTGTCTTGGTGCTTTAAATCTATATTTGAGATACTAGGAGCAATCAATTCTGCTTTTTTTTTGTTGTGGAAATTTTTTTGAAGACTCATTTATTTAGGTCCTATTTCATTAACAGAAAACATGATTAACCTATTTTGTGCTTTAGTCATCATCTTAAACTGGCCAGGTATATTAAAGCAATGGAAAAGAAATAAATGCTCAGTCCAAAAAATCACTATTACTATCACATTTTTTGTTGCAAATATAAATTGAAATGCAAAAGTACAGCAATTTTCAACTATTTATTACTACCAGTACATATCATTTATTGTAGCACACCTACAAAAAATTAACCAAGGATGCTAAAGTACCTGTGATTTAATCTGTTCTTAGTCAGAATGGCTTTCTAGTGAAAACTTCATCAAACTACTCAAAGAAAAAGAGACCATTTTCTTTCATTCTGAAAGAATGAAGTTTCATTCTAAAACTTTGGGTTTCATTATCTTCACACGCAGCATGAAAGGAATTTATGTTCCTGTTCTTTTAAGAAGGTGCCTGAAGTGTAGCTACATTTCTGTCCTAGTTCAGGCAAATTTGGGAGAAAACCCCCACAGGGGCCCCTTCAGAAAAGCCAACCCACACGGCCCCTCCCCCCAACCAGGGTTCGGAACAATATTCCTCAGAGAGAAGTGGAAAGAACCTGTTTATTTAACAGGCAACGTACCCCCCCCCACACACACACACACAAAATGAACAATACTGGATGACAAAACTCTCACCGTTCTGAAGAGATCTCAAATTCAGAGTCTCTCTGGGGCGTGGTCTCTCCGTTATCGGCCTCTCCGGCGCTGGGAATGGCTGCTGCAGGCCACAAAGTGCAGGCTCTCGGTGTTTCCCAGGTCCCAGTCCAGAGCAGGTTTGTATGGGTCCAAGGAAAGGGGAAAAAAAACAAAAAAAAACAAAAAAAAAAACAAAAAACAAAAAAACAAAAAAAAAAANGTCACCCTAGGACAATTTCTTAGTACTGTTTATACCAGATGCAGCTAATTGAAACCCAGTCAAAATAATCTGTACAGAAACTTTTATCAGAGAGGCAAGTGCAAGTTCCTTCTCCCTCTAAGCTGAACTCATTTGGTCTCACATTGAATTGTTATTTCCACATTCATAGAAATATATTAGTCAGAATGGCATTTGGGTAGCCACAGGTGTAAACCTTCTGCAACAAGGAGTTTTGTGGCTTAGAATAGCACATATTTCCTCAGGTGTGCAGAAATCCAAACATCTTTCTCCTCTCTCCAGTTCTGACCACTTGTGTTTTTAGAAGGAAGGAGCATAGAGGAGAGTTCATTTTTTGGTCCCTGCAGCAGCAGACTGCTGAGATGCTGAGTGTAGGAATTCATCCAACAGTAACACATTTACAACTCTACTTAATATATGTACTAAAGATCACTGCTAAATATAATGTACTGCAAATTTAGGAACAACTCTTCATTGCTTCTATCTAATAATGTAGGATTTTCTTTGATTTAATTCTGTCTTTTTTTCACTGCAATGTCATACTATGATGACTGCATGTTTTCTTACACAAAATGCAAAACCACTGACAAATGCAGATGTCAGGTTATTCTTGATATATCAGAGTAAATATTGGTTTCCATGGCACCAGGATGTGCTGGGAGCTCTCTCTTGTTTTAAATACTCCAGGGATTTTAGACCTCATACTCAGTGTCAAGAGAAGATTGTTACTAATACTTGACTGTCATAAGAAAAATGCAGTGATAACCAATGGCAATCAGAGTCATAAAAGAAACCATGATCTTGTTTGGCTTTTTTGTTGTTTTTTTTTTTTTTTTTAATAATTTTGAAAGTCACTGTTTAAGTAAACTCTGCTTTAATTAAACTAGGATTCAAAAAGTCTTATTAAGGAATGGAGAAAAAAGATATAGTCCCCCTGGAAGAGACTGGAAAGATTTACTTTTCTTTTAAATGCTTCTTAAGTGACATCCACACAGTGCAGAGTGTACTTTCAGAACTCTTCTTGGAATACTTGACATCCCACCAGCTGCAAATAACATCATGATTTTTACCTTGAGTTTAATACTTAAAGCTGTAAGCCTGTACATGTAAAGGAGTGGGAAAGGAGCTTCACAAATAATTTTATTAACTAAGATTAATTCCCTAGTTTATTGATAGCTGTATTCTTTTTTCAGGTAAAATATCTCTATGGACAGTATGCCATCACAGAAACAGATATTTGTGTGCTGGAGTTATTAGTGCAAACTAAGCATCTGAGGTTATAATTATATGTTTATCATTCATAAGGCCCTTCCTTCCTTCCATTAATTCTTTCACATTTTGTCATTAAAATGAAAATACAGGTTTACCGTCAATTAGACACAATCAATCAATGGTGTCACAACAGAAACAGATTTACCTTGGATCCAGGTAGTACTTTAACAAGCATAACACTTGAATTTTTCAATCAAATTTTAATCATAAATCCAGTATACAAGAAAGATGAAAGATGGGCACAAAATTAATATTTTATGGAGGATTAAAGGAAATTACACGGTTTCATCTCTATACAAATACCACAAAGATACATCAAAAGCTACCATATTCTGCTAAGGTATAAATCTAATTCCTAGCTGAAGAAAATCTCTCCCTCAAGAAAGTAACTCAATTACTCTGTCTCCTTTGGTGATCCCCAACAAAATACATCAACTGGAAACTTCACATTAGGCAGAGCAACAGTCAAAAATAATAAGAAAAAAAGCAGGTTGCAAAAAAGCCAGCATTCCATTTCTTTTAAGCAGAGGAATAGAGGAATATTTCCCCCCTATTTAATATTGTTCAGCACATTATATTTATGTGCTGTGTTACAAAGCAATATTGTTTTTAACTCAGGAATGCATCTATATTATCAAAATCTTGCAAAAGGTCCATTTTGAATATTCGACCAGTTTTTAAATTCTGGCCATTTCAGTACCAACCCATGGAATTTTGAGGATCCCAAATACAGAGACTGGAGCACATTCATGTTCCATGTCTACCTATTTGGGAAAAAAATACCCTTTCTCCTGAATAGTGTATACACATCTCCAAAATGCAACATAGAACCAAATTTCAATTAGGCTTCTTAGGATATGACCTCTGAGGGAGTTCTGCATTAGCTCCTTGACTAAAGGAAAAGAACTTTCTGTAAGGTTTTGGTTTTTGATTAATCTCTACTTTAGCCAAAGCTTCATCTTCCAAGGCTTGAAAAAGTTCCACTTTTTCAATTGTTTTATATGAGATTCACAAGCATGCACATGCTTTATCTTTTGCCAACAACCTTCACTTCTGTAGATTTGTAATCATATACATTAGCCCTGTTTTTTATTACATAAAATACCTGTGTATTAGCTAATCAAATACAATTATCAAATTCAGATCCTTAATAAGATATTGGACAGCTTTTAAGCAGTACATACATCTGAAGTAGCAGCCAATCTCTGTTCTCTCTTCCAAACAGCTTGCTTAGTCTCCTTGTGCAAAAAAAACCCCTCACCTTGGGCTACAAGATGACTCTTCTTCCTTTTGATGGCAGCAACAGATTACACAATAGTTTGACATTTCCTTATTTCATCTTTGACTAAACAAGATTCTAAAAATTAATTTTGACTTAACATGAAAATAACATCTTTCAGAATTTCTCACTGTCTTGGTTTGAAAGACAGGTACCTGCCAGCAAAAGCTGGAATCTCCCTTTGAATAGAGAATGTGAACCTCCTCCCTCAGATTATTATAATTTTTCAATTGGAGGCTCTCAGGCAAAGATTTGGGAGTGGGAATAACAGTTCTTTACTAGGAATATTAGACAAAGCAAAGACAAATACAAATGTAATAGCACTAAGAGACAAGCAAAAAACAAAGAAACAACAAAACCTCAGAAAATGCTCTGACAGAGTCAGGGATGTGACCTGACACCCTGAATATCAGGGTGTTGAAAGCAGCCCAGATGAAATCCTCCTTGAGCAGTAAATGCAGTTCTATGAAGTGAGATATTCCTGTATGAGAGTCCAATGGTGAAGAAAACTGTGTTCAGTCTTCCTCTGGAGAGAAATCCAGTAGAGAGAGAGAAAACAAGCAGGGTCCCCTGGTACTCCAGTCATTTTGGAGCAGTGTCCTCGGACCAAACTGCTGTTCACTGCTGTTCCACCGGAGAAACCTGCTGCCTCCTTTGTTTAAGTCAAGTATCCATAAAGTACCCAGCAATCAGTTACCTAGCAAGCCATCAGGAAAAAATTCCACAACCACAAAAGAAACAGATCCAACCCCCAACACTCACCTAAAAGAATTGGGAGTTAAACACTTTATTTGCAAAATTTTAATTGAAAATGAGCAAAAGGATTTAAAAATCTTCAAATCACAGAAGAGAGAAATGTGAAATAACACACTTTCAGAGAAAAGGACAGGACAGTTAACTTGCAGGAGGAGACCTAAGTTCATGTTTGTCTGCTTATTTGCTTCACAACAGAAATTGAGGTCTGCCACTTTACTGCTGAGTGCTAATGAGCTATATTAGGTATTCTGCATGAGCCATGTACTGCAAAGAGTCTAAGTAAATGTAAAGATCTCAGGTTTTCACCTCTTACACAGGTGTTCTTTAAAAATGGCTACAAAATAAATATCTCCATCTTAATGAATATTCATTGCAGTGAAACTGTTTCTGCAGGAAAGACAGAAAATCACAATAATATTTTGTATACACAAATAAATGAGAAAACATCATGAAAGGGTGAAAATCTTGGTTCTGTTTTCTTTTCCAATAAAGCAGAATGAAGAATTGAAATTACCTCTCCCAAGATCTGCATATTGGAACTGTTAAATAAAATAATTTAAAAATCATCAGAGCAAATATTTATAAAAAATTGGGGCCACAAGGTTTTCTCTACTTTGGAAACAGTATTTCCTGGTTCTTACAAGATTTAGGATACCCTCTAGCTGAGGGCGTCTCTGGATGTCATTGAAAAACTTATATGATTTCTGGGTCTGCAACAAGACCTTCTCACAGAGGGCTTCACCAGGTACACTCCTTATTCCTTTATTCCTCCCTTCCCTGTACTTGTCTTTTGAATTGCACAAAATTCTTGCTTTTTTTTTTTCCCCAGGGTACACAGGTCATTTTCAGATGGAAGAGTCCCTGTTGCCATATCAACTGAAGTCAAAACCAATGCCCCACTTAATCATCCTGTTAGTATAAGCAGGAACAATATTTACATGATCTAACCTCACAAAACCCCAGCGAACTCAAGGAAATGTTACGGCAGCTTCCAGTCCAACCATCTAGGAGCCACTCTGGCAGCCACACTCCATCACCTGAGCTAGGACAGAGACCTCTTCCCAGCTGCAGCCCCACACTCATGTCAGAGCAAGGGGTCCCCAGCTGGGTAATAAGTTACATGCACTCCATGTATTTACAGAAGGTTGATTGTTTTCTTTATTAAGAAACTCATTACTTTTTTATACTCTAGTATAAAAGGGATTGGACTTGATTGGTCCTTTATTTAAAACACCATCACTATTGGTTAATTAAGAAACCACCCTTTGGTAAACAAATCTCCATAACACATTCCACATGTTCACAACACCACACGTTCGTAACACATTCCGCATGTGCACCACACCAGGTGCAGCAAGTTAAGAATTGTTTCTCATTCTTTTCTCTGATCTTCTCACAGCCTTTCCCAGGATGATGCCTGGGAAAGTTCTCTGTTTCTCTCCGTGGCCAGAGAGCTGTTGCCACACACCCACAGAGTTGGACCAGGTTTCCTCACCAGCTCAGCCGCAGGTTTTTCATGGCAGAGTCTCAGAAATCCAGTTCCTTCAAAAAATTTAATCTCAAACACAGATTTTCTACTTTGGAAATGATTTCCAGTGTACACCGAAATATTTTTGGAAAGATATTGCATGTGGCTTTTTGTGTCCTAGTGTACATGGTTATTTGAAATATGCTTCCCTAAAATCACATAAGAAAGTGATTTTGATGTTAACTAATATGGACCTTTTACAATAAAGTTTGAATTAAAGCATTAAACAGCATAATTTAGAAAGGACATAGATTTGCAAAGAAAAAAACACCGAAAATGAAATAATAATAATTTTTTCAGCCCCAAAAAACCCCATGATTGCAGAATTTAAACTTGTTTATTTAGTTAAATATAGAACTGAGTAAGAATTCACTGTCATAAGATCATAACATACTTGGCATCATGGTTGAGAGGACTAGAACAAAATTTACTTCCTGACACACAAGGTTTGCACAGATTAACCAGTGGGTTTTTTAATCAAAAGGAAGGTCACAGAAAGTGCCAGTATTTCTTCATAGATATCCACCAATAGTTCTGTTCCTTATTAAAAGCGAAACATAAACTAGTCTTGAAAATAATTTTCTGTCTGTGTAAAAAATGAGATTGACATGCAGTAGCCTTTTTAACCATAAGAAAGTAACCTCTGGCTAAAAGCATCTCCCTAACATTTCTAAAAATCTCAAATTTACTTGTCTGGAAAACTCTAGGGGAAAAAAGATATCTCAGTCTCCACCTACTTTGTCAGTTGCTCTGTTTCTTGAGAAAACTGCCAACCTATGCCAACTGTAATTCTAGCTCCTGCAGTGTGGAAGTCAATGCTGGACTGGGAACATTTTAATTAAGCACCCAACAATTCTTTTACATTAATAGGTTCCTAAGCAAGATCACATCTTTGCTCATTTGGCACAGTAAAGTCTGATAAACTTAGTTAAGTCCATAATATTTAGGAAGCATAATACAATTAGGAAACGATCACCTTGGAAATTAAACACTGATAATTGAGAGTCACCACTGTCTATAGTACCCTGACTTGTTCAAGATCCTTTATTTTCTCTTAAAAGCAAACACACTGGAAAATACAGACTGCAATTTGAAGATGAGCAAATTCTGAATTGCAATACCTGCCTTTAGAGCATAGTTACAGGCAAAGTGTGTCAAAAATCTTCCCTTCCAAAAGGCAGAGGGAATTCATCCAGATAATAACTCAACAGGTAACCTGGAGAACCATTGCTAAAGATGTATCAATATTTTTCACGCACATTTGTGGAGAAAGAACTGCTTTATTCAGATCAGGAATATAAAAATTATGTGCTTGAATTAATCCTTGTCATTTGTGGTTTGCTGGCTTTGAAGACTCTCCATTATAAATAAATGTAGAAGATGTATGGAGACGTTCTCAATTTGACTGCTGATATAAGAGGCCACAACTCCATTTCTATTTAATGATATCATGCCAATTTATTCCAACACTGATTCTGGCCTCTTGCATCTCAGTTGGAAGCAGTCCTAACACATGCAGCTTTATATCCCAGTGGCAAGTCTCCAATCTTTCTTCCTTCAGAGATAAAAAACTGCTATAGCTTCATTGCAAAGGGTCATTGATATTCTCTGGATCTAGCGAGGAATTGTTTATTAAGTAAGCTACATCTATTTTTACATTTATGAATTGACTGAAAATAAGCTGAAGATCTCCACAGATAAATTATTGATTCAAAAAGAAGCCACATGTAAGTTTTAAAGCCAACAACAGGGCCAAGTAATGTTCTCAGAGATGAAACTATTTAGGGAAAAGTTTAGTGGACTTGCTTAGAAGTATGTCTTGAAGAAAACTGCATAAACTTTCTCCCATAAAGAATATAAAAACATCTTTACAGGTTTAGCAGAAGATCCGGAGTTTTGAACTTTACATTTAAAGTGGTTTACTCAACAGTCAGTAGATCCTGGGAGATTCCATGAATAAATAATGGCAGTAAATGAAACAAGACTGGCCAACTTTCTGAAACAAAACTAAAATCTAATACATCTTTTTGGGGGGGAGAGGATGTAAATAATGTCAACTCTAAAGGGTTTGCTGTAGGTTTGTGGATTCAGAAATATTGTTACAATATTGAATCTTGGGTGTTACACTCTGTAGTTGCAAAATAAATCTCCCATTATATTAAAAGGCTGCATTAAAAGTCTGTCCTGTTAGCATCTGTCTCTAAAACTGTGAACAAACCTTATATGAAAACACCACATTTTGTTATGTGAATTTAATGTGAAACATAAGCTCTTTCCAGGAACTTGTCAAGATCCTGGAAACAGATTGACATTAATTCAAGATGTTTGCACCTTCAATCAAATTTTGCAGAAGCAATTGAGTTCCAAATTTTAAAAAGGAAGAAAATTAAAAAAAAAAAAAAAAAGAAAAAAAAAAAGAGAGAAAGTTTTGCAACTGAAGGCTTCACAGATGTTTGACACAGTACTTGTTAGCTTGTGAATTATTTACATTATGACTCTAGAGGATTTAGATTCTGACAACCTGATCAAAACTGGCAACAGACTGACAGACAAATTATATCTAGCACAAATGTTATCTGCATAACACAAGTAAAACATATTTTGTCTAGCAGCCTGAAAATAATTAAATACCACAAAATCCTGTTAATACATCAGATCATCCACACCTCTATCCTGCCCTCTTTTTCCCCTCTCTTTTAAGTTTTCCATTCCTCACCCACAGTGCATTTCTAACGAAACTTCTGTATCTCATGTTTAACCTGCTGCCTCAGGATACAATGGAAGGACTTGAGACCTCCATCTGCTTTATACTTCACATAATTGGATGTCATCCTTTGTAACAGATTCAAACAGTATCAGAGCCTTGAGTAACAATGACAGGGATGGTGGGAGGGTGGTCACAAGCACAGCAATTGAGAAAACTAAGACATAACCCCCAAACAACCAAATAATGAACCAAAGTGATATAGAATTAAATAAGTACAGTAAAGCTTCCATCACCAGCTAAAATACCTGATATTGAACAGTTCTGCACTTGAGTTCCCAAGGAGGGGCATGAACTAGTGAGGAAATTAGAAGTCTGGATTGACTGGAGATAAAAAAGACCATAACAGAACAAACTGAGAATTATTTGTTCATTTTGCTTTTTTTTATACATCAGTTTCACTAAAATAAACAGAGACCATTTTCTGAGCAATGAGATTTGAGCATGGGACCTCTCAACATGATAGCTAAATACATTGCCCAGAGAAGTTGTGGATGCTTCCTTCCTAGAATTGTTGAGAGCCAGGTTGGATGGGGCTTTGAGCAACCTGATCTTTTGAAAGATGTCCCAGCCTATGGCAGGGGGGTTAGGCTAGATAATCTTTAAAGATCCCTTTCCACCCAAAACATTCTGTGACTCTCTGATCATGGTACCTTCATCCCATCTCTGCAGCAGGTCTGAACAAATGATCTCTTCCAATGATATAAAATAGAGAGGTGGCTTGACCAGTCAAAAGAGTGCAAAATGGGAAATGAAATATGAAGGAGGTTTGACTCCACAGGTCTTACTTGGAAGAGGGACAGTTTTCTGCTGATGCCAATTCCAGGAACTTTACTAGAGATAAGATTGAAAAATTGGCATTTCACTCAGTTTACTAATGCAACTCATAGCATCAGCAGACAGAGCCTTATGCAATAGCTATGACAGTGAAAGGACAAGGAAATATTTTTCCAAGATCACCAATGGTATTTGGACATTAATGGAAAATGCTGTTTCAGGAAAATTCTTTGCAGAGGTTAAAACTTAATGCTGTGGCTGTATAATATTCTGCATGTTGTACCTTTTGTAGATGCAGACACAAACCTGGAAGACAGCACTCCAGTAAAGGACAGATGGATTAACTTTTCTTAAATTCATCCTGCTCTTAATTGTTTTCCAGGTTTGTAGGTAACATGACAAGAAGTTTCCGAGAGAACATCCTTAAGGAATAGGGCTACTTTTTCACGAAGAAATTACATATTAGCTCTAAGGACCAAAATGGAGGACCTTCTCTCCACAGACAGGATCTGCTCTGATCTGGACAACACACCATGGGAAAACCCATCCAGGCTCTATCCAGAGATGCATGAGCACAGGGTGCCCAGCAGCTGAAGGGACATAAGGTTCACTAATTGTCTGTATTCCACTTCCTATTCTGTCTTATCAAAACAGCTATCTTATCAATCATTTTGGTTTTGTGCCTCTCCCACTGGAATTCAGAAAAAACCCTCCATCACCCCAGTTCAGGAATATCATCTAACAAGTCAACTCACAAATAAATATGAAAATAAATAAATTACACCATAAAGGCTAAAAATGCTAGTTTTAGCTGCCTTAAACACTAAACTATGCAGACCAGCTCCACTGATTATGAAGAAATCATCCCTGATAACCAAAGCTGGTCATGATGAATTCCAATCTTTACCTTCTGATTCTTGCAGAGCAGGTTGTATTTACCCCCAAATGGAAGAAAATGTATGTGGTACAATAACCTTAAAATTAATGAAGGTTTTCCAGGGATATTATAGGTTAGCCAGCATCAGCTTTTATTCTTAATGGAATATTTTTTTATAAAGATCACAGCTTCTACAGAAAATAATGATAGAATTTAGTCAGGATGTCAGGAATGAAAACCATATGGTTATTGTGAAAAATAACATTTAACCTTTCTCTTGTGGCTGATGAAGGCCAATGTAGTATTTTATTATCAACATTGGCAGGTGATTTATTACCACTGTTTCTACTCCAGTAAAACCACATTAAGCTGTGCTTGATGTACTATTTGTTATCTTCAAACTCCCTATACACTTTCTGCATGCATAATCCCATTCTTCTAAGACACTTCAACAGAAAATGGTAAATATTTAAGTCATGATTCCAAATTTATCAAAAGCTTAGGAACTGAAATACAGTAGCTAAATGGATTGTGCAAGACTAATGACGCCAACATAAAATTTAAGTCTTATAAAGTGTGACGCGGTACATCTGAAACAGCAGCCATGCATAATAATGTGTTAAGGTAGATTCAGGAGTGACAGAAAGTAAATCATGAAGAGACTTTAAAGGAGAACAGAACTTTATAGAATAAACTCTCGCATCAGATATCACAGTGCCATTTGCTTATGTAAAAGTAAAATTTACATCAAGAAATCTATGAAATAAATGTTCAGATAAAATTCTACTGCAATTTGTGCCTGGACTCCATGGAACACCAAGAGATTAACGGGAAAATTTCCATTAACGACAATTGCAGCAAGTATTTACATTGTATTTAATAGTACAAGGGTTTTTCACCAAATTGTGTCATTACATTTCCTTTAATTTCACAGGTGAGGATATATGACAAAAATATTAATCAGTACAAGGAAAAGAGTATATAAGACTTGTATTACTGTTTTAACTTTGTTGCATGACCTTTTCTTTCACTAGCTTAACGTAACATACATGGTAAATAATGTTTTTTGCCTTATTAGAAGTGTGTGGGGATGTTTTACGAAATTTTGTCTGCTACAATTTGAATTGTGAATCTGAGAATACTTGACTTCAATGAAAGCTTAAATCAAAATCAACACTGGCACCCACGGTCACTTAGGAAATTAAATGGATACTATTAAAATTATAAAGAGATTAAGAATACTTCCCCAAACACAGCTTGTCTCTTATTGGATATAGCATAGCCCAACCATGAGATATGAAGCAAAACCCGACTTCTAAAAATTTAGTTGCCTGTCAACAGTTTGTCATATCTATCCCAGGAAAGTCAAATTAAGTATTATTTAATTTTGCTTGAAAATGTACAGTCTATCATTTTGAGACTTAAGGATTTTGTCACTAAGGTTAATAAGAAAGATGAATGTTTTTTCTGAAAAGCATGCAGGAACTGAAATTCATAGAGTTAATCAAATCAAACAAAATCCAATGAATGTTGTATAGTCTAAGTAATAATTCATTATGTCATTTTGAAATATTTCATCTCTTCTGATAAGAAAAAACATTAGCTATCTCATTAACATAAATATTTCTTTGATAATCAAGATATCTTTTTTATTATCCTGAAAAAATAATAAATAGAGACATTTCTCTTTTTACTCCAAAATTAAAGAAAAGTCTTATTTTATTAGAAAAAAAAAAATCCTGGGAACAGAAGGTGTTTGATTTTCTCTATGATAAGGAAATAACTTTGCAACTTTTCTAATCTTTTTGTCTTATTTACAAAGGCTGATAAGGACTGCTGAATAACATGAAAACTTCAAAACAGAAGAGTGTCTTCTGCCTTTGCCTAACAGTTTCTTCTGTTTGGGACAGTTCTTCCCTCCCCACACGCCTGTACTCTGCTTTGCTTTGCAACCTCATTAGATATGTATGAGTTCATTATTTAGCAAACTGATGAAATATTTTTTTCAAAAGCTCAGCATGGCAGTGTGATATTTGACTAAACAAGTCAATTAAACTGAAGAAGATAAATTACATTCCAAAAGAAAGGTAACATTAGATAACTACCACAAATTCCTAGCAATTCATTAGAGTGCTCCTGAGTTTATCTTTCCCAATTTAGTATGCAAGGAGAATGTGATAGTAATGAAAACAACACAGATTATTTATTCTCTTAATCAATCAGTTTCAAACTTTTGAATAACAAGTTTACTCAAGTTAATTGAACTTATAACTTTGTCAAATCCAAGCCTAGTGGAAGCACAACCAAAATCTGCCAGTCCATAATGCAGCACACAAGGAAAAACTGCCACCTATTGTACATTTCAAAGGACTGATTTTCATAGGACAACCAGAGATGAATTACTTAATTACTAAAAAATAAAACATTATGATATCCTCCTGCTAACCTGCTGAAAGATAAGTATTACTGTAGACAGAAAATACATTGTCTCATTTTTAAATTCAGAAAAAAAAAAAAAATAAACTCCACTTCAAAAATACCCAGCTTCATTCCTTAACATCAACTAGCTTCTGCATGGAAAGAGTTTTGTTTCATCTTCAATTGTTTTTTAACTGTTTTAAATAATGGCTGTATGGCTGTCTGGACGCATTGGACTAACTTCTGATCACTTAACTTGTTATCCATGGAAAATAAAAGTGGGAAAATTGAGTGCAGAGGAAAATCCAGATCATTTTGGTTGGTATAAAGATTTTATTTCGCTGACTCATAACCATTTCTCATGTTTTCTTGGCGGCCTGTGTTTGTCCTGTGTTTCAGCTGAGTGTTTGTGACCCTAGCTACTCTTGAATAATTCTTCACATCTACATCTTTTTCTTCAGTTTGGAATACTTCATTGTTTCTAAAGCTGTTTGGTTTATTTTACTCTCCATAATTATAAATTACAGCACTTCAGTAGATTTCATCAACAGTGGTGCTGCTGGAGAGATTTATGTAAATTTCATACTTAGGTGGGGGTCTCTGCAGGATCAGGGCTATAGTTAGCAGTTTGAGCTTTATGGGGAAGACTGATTATATCTGATATAATGCCATTATAAGTTTATCAAGTTCAGTAACACAACCACAGTTTGACTTTGTTGTCTGCTACCACATTAAAATTCATATTTTTCAGAGGAATTAGAATTTCAGCTTTCCTAACACCAGGCAATCCTTTCCAAGGGTGCACTTGTGTCTGTCACATGGTTCCTATATAGAGGCATGGCATGAGTTCTACTTAAACAGAATACAAATAGAAAAGAACGTGATCAAATAGGACTTGGCTCATCCACATAAAATAGATTGTACTGCTGCGTTTGAATAATTTAGATCAGTTTCATAAATTAAAAACAAAAACCCCCAAACCTTCAACAACAAAAGACAGCAAGGGGAGAAGATAATGATTCTAGAGGTTGTTATTTCATACTGGGTATCTAGTACTGGGCCCAAGATTGTCAGCTGACTTGGTGTCTCATTATGACAATAAATATTCACAGGGCACAGGGATTGCTGCCTGCATAGGCTGAAAGCAATGAAACTACTGCAGAGATTCTCAGCAGTCTGCTTTCAGTGCAAGATTTGGAAAGCAGATAATCACTTAGTTAGGAATCCCCTGTGCTGATGAATATGCTGCTTAGTTCACTTCCATGCTGAGTTATTATTAGATGGAACATTGTTATCAAATAAATAGTTCACTTTTCAGCAGGAACTAGGTATCATTTTCATATGAATCATGAACTATTGTAATTCTCCTCTTTCTTTTATCCTCCCCAACAAAAAGGAAATACTGATTCTCAAAGTGCAGTGTTTCTGAATTCCTGCTCTGCACAATTTCCCCCTCTATTAGGTAAAGAGTGTAGGAGACAATATGACATAAATGAGAGGGATATATATATTGGGGAACAGCAGGAACAGGATGATGTCTACCTGCATCTACGTCTGCATATCCCAGTTACCTCTGCACATTGAGCAGTAAGGCAGACCTTTTGGTGCAAGAGCCATGCAAAAGTGCAATGGGAGTTATTTCATTTGCAGTGAGAAATGCAGAATTACCTGTGCAAGTCACACCACTAATAACAGTTGTCCTTCTCTCTTGCTAGTCAAATATGCACTTATGTGTCAGCCACAAAAATGCTAGAAGATAGTGCCTGCACAGTGACATGGTATTTCCATAAGCTATGTTTCTCTTCTCATAATGTAGAGTGATCCTTGCATTACACTTTTTCCCCTCCTTAGCATGCCCAAGTTTAAAGTTAATGAAAATTAAGAGAAGAATTTATAGACCCTGATTGTCTCAGAGGGACAAAATTTAAAAAGATATTTTCATAATTGTGAAAGTAATAAGAAAGTATTCAAAGTTATAGTTCAAAGTCCTTTTTCAAACTTGGTCTTATTCTAGTTCTGCTTAAGGGAAAATTAAAATTTAAAGCTGCTGCAATAGCTGCTGCAATATGTCTGCACTTTACTCATTCAAAAGTAATATTGACTTTGCAGCTCTAGTAATAAACAGTCACATGTTTGAATTGCCTTGGAAAAATAATAATTGTTCTACATTCAGAATAGTGCAAAATGTTATATGCATCTCCTGACAAATCATATTTTTTTCATATCAAACATGGTCAATTTGAAGTAAACAGACCTCTCTTAGCATTCTTTCTAATGCTTTAAAGGTAATTTAAACAAAATAATTGTCTTGAATGCAATATAATTAATGGCCATTATAATAAAATGGATTTTTGGTGATAAGATTTGGAGGCAGAAAATTGGAAGAGTTGCCCAGGTAAGTTTTCTTTTTGCGTTGTTTGGTTGTTTGTTTTTTTTTATCAATTGTGTTTTGTGCCTTTGTTGTTGTTGCTGTTATCATTGTTTAGGGGGGAAGGTATTTCTTTTTTTGTTTTTTTTGTTTGGGCTTGGTTTGGTTTTTTAACACAACCATATGTGTGTTGAGAAATATGTGATTGTCAATTTGCTGTGTTTGTTTTTCCACGTTTCAGTTGCAGCAGTCAATATCTGGTTTCTACTGTATCATAACTGAGACAAACTCCAACACAACTCTCACACACCTTTATATATCCTCAGCGTATATATTCCTTTTAAAATTTACTCAGGGGATTGAAGAAAAACTCCTGTCTTCCACTACCAATAGTTAGTATCTCATCAATCTGTTTGTTACCAGTGCAAAATACAAAGAGGACCTTGAAATTCTCTGGTATTGCTGCAGCATTTGCTTTAATATCCTTAAATTTTGTAATACTGATGTTTGTATAGTTGGGGTCATGATAAATAGCTAACATGAACATACACAAATAGGGATGAAAAAAACTTTTTTCTTGGGAGACCCTTATGTGATTTCAAGGTTTTACTGAATATATTGATCTACCTTAAATTGGCTCTGCCAACACAGTTGTAGTGGTTCTGGGTAAAAGCTGGTAAAAGCACAGGATGCATGGATATGAGCTCATTGTCTGGACTAATTTTGCTTAAGAAAGTGGTAAGTCACCTGTATGGAACTGTTTTGATAGCAGAACAGAATGTTACAACAACCTTAATTTTTTTCTGCTGATTGGTTTCATAGCATAATTTCCCATTTCCTAGTCATTTAAGGGTTGCATGTAAGTTATGAGCAGTCAGACAACATTAAGTGTAATGTATTTTATGACCATGTATAAATATATATAATGAACATATGGTGTTACTTTGATTTATTGAACTATGACTAAATATTACACTTTTATAGCTTCATCCTCCATGAAGCATAAATTCTGCACCATATTCCATGTATGTTGCTCTATAATTTCAGATAAGAAATATTATGAAGTGTGCAACTTTGCTGTTGAAAACTTGTCAGCAAAACTAACCAAAGTATTCCCAGATATTACAGAATAACTTGATATTTTTGTATTAAAAATTATAATAAACCCTGCTCCTCAAATAGGAAGACAAGTTATAAATGATCTCCATGTTCTAAATCTTTAACTACCTACAATTTGGGTTCCATACTTATAAATTCAATAAAAGTCGTGAATAACTCTGCCCCAGAATTCGAAACCTGGTGGAATTGATACTCTTCAAAGGAGGCAGAACATCTCATATAAAAGAACTATTTCCTACAAAATCTAGACACCGCTTCCTGGATTTACAGTTTGGGATACACATAGCTTCTTTGATGATGCTTAACTTAGGAAAGGTAAGCTGGAAGGTGTGATTTCTGATCCCCCTTTTCACTTCATAGCCAGCACAAAAAAGTAGAATAACTGTAAATTTAAATTTTCTTGGGTTCAATCAAGTACTAGGCTCAGCTTCAAACTGGTTTCAGTTTTGCCCACATTTAATGAAAAGGATAAAATGGAGTTTGATAGGTTACATGCATAAGATTTTTTGTCTGTGAGAAATAGTTCCTGAAGAAAAAGAAGAATAGAGGACAGTCTGCTAACATGCATTTATATGCCCCAAAATTCCATGTCAAAATTACATATGTTTTAGTCACTTTGAATGTTTCCCTCTAGTTGTTTGATGATGGAAGAAAATATTATATACTGAGTACTCATATTTATTATGGCTCACATTCAGTATGATTAGAGATACTAAAGATAGGTCTCTTGGTATGAGCTCCAACACGGCTTCACAGAATATTGACACACTACAGTTACAAGTACTTGCAGTTGTTTAAATATGAGAAAGTGTTACAGATTACTTTAGTATAAATATTGACTGTGGAGAAAATTAGGAAGATTACTAAATCCAAATTCATAGAGCGTCAGATTTCAGACTTACATTCTGCAGACTATAGAAACAAATCAATATTAGATAATGCTCTAATATATCTACTAGATAGATAGTTATTTCCATAAGTGCTCTCATTATTAATTAAAATAAAAACATAAAAAAAACAAAACAATCTCTTTCTAATGAAAGCCTAGAACCATTAAATGAATGATATATGTCGCTGGAATTTTTTTATTTTATGTTTGTTTATATTTATATATCTGTTATCAAGGTAGAACAATTAAGATATATGTGGAGGAAAATCTCCAGAAAAATACAAAAACTCCACAGATATTGACAGTGCTGGCTGCTGAGTTTTAGAAACTGACTGTATGGAAAGGAAGAGAGGTAGTATACCATGGCACATTGGAAAGATAAGAGTACTTAAGATATTTAAAGAAAAGGAAATAATTTGGAGATAAATATTATCATTCACCAAAAGGCCAACTCTCCATTTTTTTTCAAAGCAGGAGTCTTGTTTGTGTTTTGCAGGTCTATGGAATTTTCCAGATTATTAAGTTACTCTTATTACAATATATCTAGCAGTTGAAGAGTTCATCTGGGATGTTCGGAGTCAAGTCAACATTACCTAAACCAAAAGGTCACTAAATTCTTGAGCATCTTTTGAAGAGTCCTGCCTCAGAGAGGGAAATTAGCCTGAGTTTTCCTTTCTAAAGAAATAGGAGTTGAAGAAAAACAGAGTGCTTAATGGCAGTCCCATAGATGTCACTGATTCCTAATTTCAAAATAAGAAATACCAACCTGGACCTTCAACCACTGACTGCACTCGCTGGCATTTCCACTCTTCCCTGAGTTCCATGGGACTTAGCATCAAACACCTGGCTGCTTCTACTTGTTTTGGAGAAATCAAAATCTCAGCATGTGTCTTTCACATTGCTTTCTGTTCCCATCTATTTTCATCCAATACACTTCATTATGAAGAAAACAGTACTTTAAATTTTAAGATTGCTTTGCTACCTTATGATAGGTTTTATACAGGAAAAGACTGGGATATCCTGCTTCTAAAATACCGTCTGCTATCTGGAGTCAAACAGACAGTTTTAGAAATAATAGCCAGTAACTAGCATATATTTTCTACCTGTCAGATACAGTTAACTAAATGATGAGATTTAACTGTGCAATACCAACTATTTCTCTATCAATTTGCTGAAATGAACCTGGAGTCTTAGTGCTTCTGTGTGCAATGGTTAATAGGTATGGTATTCTGAATTTATCTGGTGGGTAGGCATCTCCTTAAAGTGAGATAGATTGGTAATTATTTTAATGTCATTTTTTCATCTCTTAGAAGCCTTCTGAAAAGTCTAATTAGGATGACAAATAAGGAAAGGTCATAATGGAAAGACAACCATATGCAAAGGTTAATTGTTGATAAGAAAGCTGAAAGCAATTGAGTTCATATTGAAAGGTAATAGTAAAAGGTAATTTTCACTAGCAAGTAAAGAAAAGGTCTCATTATTTCCATTCCAATAGAATTTTGCCAGTTACTGGACAAAGCAGGTAAATAAACAGTAGAGAACACAATACTTTACAGTAATGAAAAACATGATCCAAGAGCATTAAAGATTGTATTGAATGGCCTTAGTATCAGTACACTTCTCGATTTTTGGTGATGGAGGTGTGTTGTTTGGGCACCAAAGTCCTGATAATGGAAAGAGGCACTTGAAACTTGCTGGCTAAGGACACTTAACAGTTAATTCTCCAACTTGAAAACAACTGCCAATGGCTCACTTACAGCTGTGGGTTTGTGCTATAAGGTCTTATCTGAAAATCAGTTTCCAATCCTCAGACGAAATAAAGCCTATGTTTTTGAATGCCTGACCTTAAGCCCTGTCATGGTTTCACACCAGCGAGCCACCAAGCGCCATGTAGGCACTCACTCCCAGCCAGTGGGACTGGGAAGAGAGTGGGAAGCGTAAAAGGTAAAAAACTTGTTGGTTGAGATAAAGACAGTTTAATATGGAAAGCCAAAGCAATGCACTCAAGAAAAGCAAAAGAAGGCATTAATTGTCTGCTGCCCCTGGGCAGGTGTTCAACCATCTCCAGTGGGGCCCCATCATGCCCAATGGGAGATGGGAAGCCAAACACCATCACTCCAAATGTCCCCTGCTTCCTCCTTCCCCTCACTTTATATTCTGAGCATGATATCACATGGTCTAGAATATCCCTTTGGTCAGTTGGGGTCACCTGTCTGAGTTGTGTCTCCTCCCACCGCACCCAGGCACCCCCAACTTCCTCACCAGTGTGGCAGCACAAAAAGCAGAAAGGGTCTTGGCTCTGTGTAAGCCCTGCTCAGCAATAACAAAAACATCTCTGTGTTATCAACCCTGTGTTCAGCACAAATCCAAAACACAGCCCCACAGCAGCCACTGGGAAGAAAATTAACCCATGCAAAACCAGCACAAGCCCATAGGAAAAAAATTCACAGCACTCATTCATCCTACTGCAAACAATGTGATCTGTAGATCTGTTTGTGTAGAGTAGAACAGTAAAACAGTAAAACAGTAGAACTGTTTTGTGTGCTGTAGATCTCCTTGTGGAGCAGGTAACATGTTAAGGAACATGACTGTAATTCACTGCAAGTATTGATTGCAATTGACTCATTAAGAAGGAAATCAATTCCTCTGAAGTATATAAATTTGAAAGTGGGAGTCAAATGTGAGTGGAGATAGGGTTTTGGTATTAATGAAAGACATCTAATAATGGGTTCTGAAGATTGAAACGAAAATGTTTTGCACTAGAAAAAGATAGGTCCATTCTTAATGCCCCTGATTTCTATATACTGCTGCTATCTTCTTCTTTACTACACATTCTGCATTCCTTTCCAGTAAACATGATTGTTATACTTTGTGCTACCTAGCACTATTTTCACATATTTTCAGTACTGTAAATGTTGTGCTTCTTTAAACTCCTTACCAACCCTTAGTATTAAATATTTTTGTTCCTTTTTTATTCGTAATATGAAATGAAACACTTCATGAATATTTGAGAATTTTAAATTAATTTAATTTAAATTCAGCAACCCCCCACTCTGTACTTCATATTCCATGTAAATTGAACATAAAATGAAGGGAAATATCATTAAAGCATATTTACTTAATTACAAAGTACTATTTTAAATTATTATGAAATGGAGATTGAGAGAAACAAATTTCTGGCAGGAAATGACATGAACTTTTTGTGTCCAAGAGATATTTTTAAATAATTTCTGAAATGTTTTACTTCCATGTTTTGAGAACTTTGATTCCAATGTCTATATGTTTCTATATGGAAACACTAAATTTTTTGTACATTAATAATAAGGAATCAAATATCTTTTAAGTAAAATACATACTTAAACTATAAAATCTGTTTTTTCATACCCTTATTTTTGATGAAAGCCTGTTTCTAGGGGAAAAAAGAAAGGCATTTCCAAGTTAACTTTAGAGCCTTTGCAGTAAGACTTCCTAAGGAAAAATTCATCCCATTCCTTACCACCTTAAAGTAGACGTGCTTATCAGTGCTTTCTTGTTCAGTTAATTACCCTTCAATTCAATTAATTGACTTACACTCGTTCTGCCAGAAGTTGTCTGGGCTGTGGAGGGCTGCACAAGGGTTGTTCACTCAGATCTAGGTGTGATTCTAAGACCTTGTCATCTTCAAAAAGAAAAGGGAAGAACTAATCCTTAGGGGTTTAAGCCTGCTAGTGGACACAGAGGTTTGGTCTACATGTGACTGACTGCTAAACGCTTCAGCGTAACTACTGGAAAACATTGAATTTTTCCAATAGTGTTCTGGGGATGGATGGGGTGACACAGTAATTCAAAACCAGATTTATTTGAATAGGCAGAAAGATTTACAGATTTTTTCCACCACCACTAGTCTGTAAAAGCTACAAATATCTCCACAGCCACACAGCAGACACCTGACAAAGCATCTCTTTACCCTTAAAAAAACATCTCCTGGGGTTATAGAAAAGCACTTGCAAGGAATTCCAGGAAAGTGAGTGCCTAGAAAGAGAATTAATGTTAGACAGCCATCTTATGAAATATTTGGAATTTTAGATTTTTCATGTTTTATTTCATCCAATCAAATTAAGATGGTCACTCTCATGGCAAAATGAATGATGTTCGCCTCTAATACAAATGAAATCTATATTTATAGTATTTAACTTCATTCCATTTCTCTCACTCAGTTCCTATAGGTTTCGTATTTGACATTTTCATTCTCTTCTGTCAAGGGAAGGCCTTCCATCTTTGTGTCATCGGTAAATTTCATTTACACCATCCTTCTTCTTGTGTGCCAAGATAACTAATTAAATTACTTGAGATTTATTCCGCTAAGATTCCCGCAGCCTGGTACTCTCCCCTTTCAACATAACCAGTTGTTGTGTCCAATTCATCCAGCTCCTTAAAACCTTACCTTAAATATGCCAATCAGTGTTTTATCCACCTCAGTTAATTTCTCCCTTATGACTATTATTACCTTTGGGTTATTGCTGTAGAGCACTGCAGGTGGCTACTGATAGCTTCCCCAGGCAGGTGCTGTCGGGGCCTGCAGCACCACAAGCGTCTCCACTTCGGGCTGCGATGGCAACTCCCCCAGCCCAGCAGACGCCCGAGCCCAGATGGTGAAATTGAAGCCTCACCAAAGAGACAAGAGGGCTCTTTGCATGGTAAATCCAGCGGGGTTTATTGAGGGCAGATCGAGGGTCCAGGTAGGGAGAAGGTAAGAGGAACAGGTGGGAGCAAACATGAACACAACCTCTGCTGAAGGGAACCAGAGGCAAAGGGCAAAGACGGAGGAGGGCCTGGGTGCCTAACTGGGAGAAGGCAGGAGGGGTCAGGGTACAAGCAGTCCAATGGGGAGAGGGGTCTAGGGGAGGAACTGGAGTGGAGTGATGCAGGTGGAACCAGTAGTAGAGGAGAGAGGGAATGGTCTTTTGGGGAGAACAAATGGAGAAACTAAGAACACAGAACATACTAGAACTGAGGAGTGAACAACAGCTGACAGGCAGGAGTTCTTTTGCATAGAGACACAGGGGGTCTTGGGAGATTGTTCTCCTTTCTCACCCTAAACTAAATGAGGGTGTCCTCCCAAGGCATTTTTGCCCTGTTTTCTCCAAGACTGTCTCCCATAGAGCACTGAAGAAAGATGCACAGAAGTGCACAGCCTTAGTAGCATCTGATTTTCCCTAGTTATACCCATGACTGAATAATTCTCATCAACTCTGGCTTTTTTTTCTGAGGAACTGATCTGTAAAATGCAGTATAAGTCCAGACCTATGCAATATTATGTGGGCAACTCTAGTATACACAATTATGTGTAATTTCTATGATTTGTTTTCTTGTTTTTCAAATGGCATCAAGTCTAACTGCCATGGGAGTAATAGATTTCTGTATGCTTAAGTTATTATTTTGAAACAAAATAAACCAATAAAAGTATTGGGGGACCACTCCATATTTTATAACTTTTATCTTGGGGTTTTGGAGCTGCTATAAAATAGCTGTTGTTAAAATGTTTCTAACCTTCAACCAGTAAGACTACAATCAATGTTTTTATCAGCTTGCCTACATTTGTGTGTAGTTACAATGAATTGCTCACAGAATTGCTAGTAGAATGAAGTCAGACTTGAATCTATGTTTTTCTACCAACAGTGTCATTTTGTTTGCTTCAGGCACATTTTCAATATAGTCAAATCAAAAATTTAAAATATTTCCTCGAAATTTTTCTGTAAATATTTCTGTTCTTTAATTTTGGGTTTTTTAGACTTTATGAAGTCACAAAAATGAGTTTATCTCTATCTGAATAAACTACAACAGCAAAAAGTCTTCCGCAAGTCAGCAAAAGTATAATAAAACATCTCTATCTTGAAAAGATGGCTTTTTTTCAAACTGAGGAGTGAGGCCTCTTAAAGATATTAAATGGGAATAATGGTTATAAGAGACTCAGATGATTTTTGTTTATTTTCCTCTTCCTGAAATAATGGATTTATATAAACATAGTTCAGAATCACCATTATGCTGCTGCTACAATGGGCTTCCATAACATGGTAACAGCAAGATTTTTTCCCTGAATCTCTGTAAGATAAACATATTTGGGATGGATAAGAACATCTACCCTAACTCAGCAGTTGCAGTTTTCATCCCAGATATGCCAACAGCCTAAAGAGTTGACAGTTTTTATGGTCAATTCATTTTCATTTTGACTTTGGACATAGATGCTTGCAGGCTTACAAAACTTTAAATCCTTCTGATTTGACATTTAGGTATAAACCCAGAACTGGGCTAATGATCATCTTATTGCATTACTATCTCATTGTTAGACTTTGGTTATTTCACCATAACTCTCCAGATTGTTCTACTGTAACTATACATTATTTACAGTCTGAGTCCTATACAACCACATAAGTTATAACACGAACACCACACAAGGAAGTGAGACACCTACTCAGTTTTTCCTAACCTACATAGGACTTTCTTGTCAAACAGTCAGAAGTGCAGCAGATATTTTAGTTCCTTTAGTCATATGGTACAATTAGGCCTTTCAACTTCAATACTGTATTTTCAGGAAGGAAAAATAAAAGGCATTGTCTTAAAATACGTTCAAACAGTGACCTGGAATTCTAAAGAAAATGGGACAGATGAGCTCTATTTTATATTTTTGTCTGCTTAGGACATTCTCATCTGTCAGATAAGATGTTCAGAGTATCCAGGCAGATATCCCCATTGACAAAGATTCATGAAACTCATTAGTTTTTTTTTTTGTTTGTTTGTTTTTTTGTAGGGTTGGTTTTTTTTTGTTTGGTTTGGTTTAGTTTGGGATTTTTTTTTTGTTTTTTTTGGTTTTTTTTGGGTTTTTTGGGTTTTTTTGGGGTTTTTTTTTGGTTTTTTGGGGGTTTTGGGGGGGTTTTTTGGGTTTTTTTGGGGTTTTTTTTTGGTTTTTTGGGGGTTTTGGGGGGGTTTTTTGGGTTTTTTTGGGGTTTTTTTTTGGTTTTTTGGGTTTTTTTTGGTTTTGGGTTTTTTGGTTTTTTTTTTGTTTTGCTTTTTTGGTTTTTGAGGGGTTTTGGGGGGATTTTTTGGGTTTTTTGTGGTTTTGGGTTTTTTGGTTTTTTTTTTTGGTTTTTTTTGGTTTGGTTTGGTTTGGTTTTTGATTTTTTTTGGAGGGGGTGCCTTGGAGCATTTAGGTTTTCCTCTTAACTTATTCATAGATAATGGTTTTAAGCTTGTCCGTTTTTTTTATTTTTAACTCATTGTCTATATCTGACAACTACTGGCTCTGAAGAAGCCACTGAAATAAACAAACGAGAAAACAATTTCACACTCTAATATATTTTTTTTTCCTTTAAGAAGCCTTTTAACAACCTTACTATAGATTTATGAAGCCTTTTAACAACCTTACTGTAGATTTATTATATTCTTTTCTTAATGTTTATACCATAGATCTTCAGATTTCATAGAAGATCATTCCAGGATAGAAGAACATCAATTCAGCAGATCTTCCTTTCATACCCTAAAATCTGAACTCTTGCTTTTTTTTTAACTTAAGGAAATGAAGACCCAAAAAAGATGGTTTGGTGGTGGGTCAAAAGTGAGGGTGGAATCAGGTCCTCAAGTGCATCTTTTTCTAATTTTACAGGAAACTTATAAAACAGAGGGTCATGTAGTTAAGACATTTTAAAAATTGTCTTTAAGCCCCAATGCATCTGATTAAAGTTCATTACAGCTGAAAGTGTAGATGAACACAGGAACTGACAGGGAGCAATGCACCAACTACCAGAACAGCACTTAGATGAAAACGTACGAAATAATGAATATGTTTTTCAATACCTCTGACTGGATGCTCAAAGCAAAGCTAAAGCTAAAGTCATTGCACCAACTAATTTATCACTACAGACACATATTAAACACCTGTTTCAAGCATTTCATATATTGAACTAGTTTCTCTCCTAAAGCTGTTGCTCATGGAGAATGGTAGAATGCAATTAGTGTTCTCAGGGAAGTGATCCTGAAAGTCTGGATGTCACTGTACACAAGATGTTTTAAAATATATTCTGAAAACTTGTGAAAATTATGTTTTCATTTTCAGTGTCTATGTACACTCACCTCAAGGCAGGCTACCTCCACAGAATACCTTCCAGCCTGCCATCTGCAAGGCTTAAATCTTCTGGAACAAAAAAGGTCCATTGAGCTCTAGTGAATAATTTTATACTTAGCCCAGCATATTAATTTCCCTCCTGCAGATTGTATTTTATTGTCAGCATTTATTTGGCAGGTTCATTTGAAAGTTTTAGAAATTCTGTTCATAAGGGAATTTAAGAAAAGACTAATAGGCCTACTTCTTATTTTTTCTAGACAAAAAAAAGCAAGTCTAATTAATGGAGTGCTACATATCAAAAAGTGAAATTCTGCTTTTGTTGTATAATTTCAGGAGCAAAACCTTAATTTCCTCAAGTTCTCTGGGAGATTCATTGGACATTTTTATTGACATATTAAGTAAATGTTGAATCCTTGACTTAAAAACCTATGTAACAGCCTGAAGGACAAAGAGATTCAAAAAACAAACTTTTAAAATTACCCTGTAATTCTGAAGATATTAAACCTAAAACATGATAGTTTTAACACGTATGATGAAAATGGCAAAAAAAGCTGTGATATGGAAAATATTACAAATCCCAAGTCACAAAATAATTTAAAGAGTTGGAATTTAGGCTTCTGCTACTTTGTCTGCTTTCATATTGCAAAGAGTTATCTTTGTTTCCTTGATGCAGTTTTCCACGCTTGCAATCAAAATGGCTTGATACAAGGATAGCTCCAGTACCACTAGGAATACATGAGTTTACCAGTATTTCAGGCCTGAAAAGCCAGACACAGTTGCCTACTTGCATTTGACTATCATTTAATTCAAAAATTAACTCTGCTTTTCTGTGTACTTTGCAGACAGTTGGTAATTTGGCGTAGTCCAGTCCACTTTTGGGGAAGGACTTTAAAATTTGATTGCAGAAACACTTTTTGTTGAAATAATTGGGATCTGATTTTGGATCTTCATGGTGGTTTTTCATCAACCTCCAAACAAGCAATTTTCTCTGTGCTTCATCTGCAAAAGCACAACTTTAAAACACCAAAAAATTGTTATTAGCTGTACAGCCACACTCAAGGTCTAAGAGAAAAACAGAGGATGCATTGTAACAATTGTGTGAAAGACTACTTCAGGCCAAAATGTTTCCTTGTTTCCAAGTCAAATTCCCTGCGCTCGAACACACAAGAGGACCCACTGAAGCAATTACATACCTAACACTTAGCTGAGGACTTGGAAACAAATTCGAATTTGCACAAAAAAGTAAAGAATCAGCAACACAAAGGTTAAGCTGGAGCTGTAGTTGCAAACTTCAGTGTCCTTCAAGGTGAGCACAATTTTTCCGTGGTCAAACATATCATGAGATATGTTGGGGAAAATAAATGAGGTAACACCTCAGTCTCAATTACAAGCACAGCTAATGACAATCCTACAAAGGTCTCTTTCAGAGTTGTAATTAGCTCTGAACTCAACCAGAACCTTGTGGCGTCTCAGACAATGTTAAGAGATGCAGCCTGTAAACAGACTTCAGACAAGTAAAAAGCAAGCAGACATATAGCAATGGGTTCATAAATGTATTCCAAATTCTAGGAGCTTGCAGCATAGGAACCAAGCTCACAGCAGTTTTGAAGATTCCGTTATTTAGCGTTTTATTTTTACATAAGGAAAACACCTAATATATTTAGGGTTTGGGGTTTTCTTTCACATCATAAAAGTGAGCTGTATTTGACCTCTCTTTTTTTCTTTTTTTTTAACTAGGTTTGAAGAAAATAAGGTAAACTATATCACTTGCAAGAATGTGACTTTTGCCCCACAAATTAGGAGAGTCTGAATCAGACCCTTGTTGACTCTTAAGCCTGCTTTCAAGCTCCCTGGGTGATTTCATCAACACACACCACGGAGCAATCCCTGGATGCAATACCTTGGATGCAGTTCGCTTTTCCAGTCTCCAGAGGTCTCTGTATATCGCGGTTTATCTCCGTGACAGCCCCCCCAAGAAACTCATTTTGAGGGAGAGGCTGAAGAGCTGCCTGAGAAGGGGCTGAGAAGAGGCTGCTGGAACCAGGTCCCACTCTGACAGCGCTGTCCTGAGAATTTAGATCTCCTATGAATTTATAGAAACGAAAGGGAGGGAAGGAGGGAGATTTATACTGCAACATTAGCTGACACTAGCATTGCACAAGCAGGAACATTTTGTCCTTAGAATTCAGATAATCATAGCTCTTAGCATTCACCTAGAAATAGTGCAATCTGGCAATGCTAAAGGATGGCTGTAAAGCCCTGCTGACAGAAATATTACCTTTTTGACTCTGACTTCAGTCACACCTGTATTGGTGGATTTTTTTTTTTTTTTTTTTTTTCTGCCTTCATGGTTGATGATTTTTTCCTCAAAAAGAATATTTCTTACTTAAATTATTATGATTTAGCTAACAATTGGTTTACAGTAATTTCAACGTAGATGCAGTTTTTGGATAGGTCATATCCTCCACCTGTACACTGCTTTCAAATCTTTTATAGGCATCTGTTTCCCGGCTGCTGACTACATCATTCTTTATTGATCCTTTGTTTTTCTCTTAGACTATTATTTATATCTATAATATACTGAACATATAAAAAATGTATTATATATATGTGTGTGTGTGTGTGTGTGTGTGTGTGTGTGATATATATACATATATATGTATATCTGTGTATATATATACATAATATTATATATATATATTTATATTACATCTATATATACAAAGAAGAGATTCTGAAAATAGTAATAAAACATTAAATCTAATGAAAATCAAAGAAATCAACTGCTTCTTCTGCCTGAAAGGGTAGGAGGTCCCTGCCCAGGGTAGGGGGTTGGAAACAGATGATCATTAAGATGCTTCAACTCCAGTCCATTCTGGGATACTATGGTCTTAGAGTCTCTTCAAAAGGTCACATCATCTTTAGATTCAGGATCCAGTCTTGGCTATGGACAAATTAAACCAAATAGATAAAAAACTAAATAAGATAGGATGAGGGCATACTCAAGCACATTTGTTTTTCTTGAGACCTTTTTAAGGCATTTTTGCCTTCATAACCACTCATCACAGAAGTAACTTGGCAGAACAGCTACTTGCTAAGACAGCCAAATTCAAACAGCAAAATTTGCTTTGTTGAAGACAAAGTTTCTGCAAAGTTGGTGTTTGATTCCATTATTTTTCATGTACCACAACCATTTGAAAGAGAAGGAAAAATTAGGTGAGCCTGCTGTTCTACTGTAGCTTAAAGAGTGTTAACAGACTTAGAAATAATATTTTTTTGTTATAGTAGCTGTAGTTCTTTGAGGTGTCTTTTGAACTCTATATAGCTGCTTGGACCCTAGTTTTACTCTTTACTGAGCTATGTGTAGAAAATTAAATTCTCCTAGTAAACTATGTGTGCCTGTTCTCTTAGATTCCCCTTTGGTGCTAGGCAGTAAAAGAGTGGATTACAGAAGAGAGAAAGGCACATATTTTAGTAGCTGTAGTTTAATGACACATAGACATTCTTTACTCTGAGAATTAGTGATGTGCTTCTCTCTTTGATTAATATAAAAAAAGGCAAGTCTTGGTTTGTTCTGCAAAAACTATGACTAGCATCTGTTTCCTTATTATTTTACTGCTCTTTCCTTCTAATCATCTTTGTGGACTCACTCCAACAACTCTGTGTCTTTCCCGTACTTGGAACCCCAGTGGATGCAGAACTCCAGGGGTGAGTTATGAGAGCAGAAGCAGAATCCTCAGCTTTGCCCTGCTGGCCACACTGCTCTGGATGCAGCCCAGGACACAATTGGCTTTCTTGGGCTTCAAGTACACACAGCCAGCTAATATTCAGCCTCTCATCCATCAGCACCCTCAAGTCCTTCTGGGCAGGGCTGCTCTCCATCTGTTCATCCTCTAGCCTGGACTGACACCAGGGGTTGCCCTGACCCAAGTGCAGCACTTTGCTCTTGGTTTTGTTAAAACCAAATGAGGTTCCCATGGGCGCGCTTCTCAATCTTGTTCAGTTCTCTCTGGATGCACCTCATCCTTCAGGTGTGTCAGCAGCACCAACCCCCTGTGCCTACCTCATTTCCTGAAGAGAAGATATGTTTAAAGAGATATTGTCCATCTCTGCATCACTGCTGTACTAATTTCTTTGTTCAAGGATTGTCTGTCACTATATGGCTGCAGAGGGTCAATTGTATAAACCTTTGGAAGTTTACACACAGTAGAAACAGTTTTACATTTCCTCTTATAGGAATCCTTCAATAATCACAAAAGTGTTCAGTCTTCATGAGTGATTTGTTAATTTAAGGATTTGTGGCTGGGTGATTTTTTCCTTTACATTCATAAATACTTTGTAAATTATATAGTATAATTTACAGTATAATTGAAAGTATAAAAATATGGATTAAATTTTAAAATGCTATACATAGGTCATCAGCAGTATTTAGACTATGAGTTTATTATTTGGCTGAGGAAGTAATTCAAGAGGTCCAAGACTATCAGTCCCGTGTTTTTTCCAATTCCAGGTGTAAAAGATATTTCCTGTGGGGATTTTCCATGGTCTATTTACATCAGTGAAATACTAGCACTCATATGACTGTAAGAAAATATTTTTCAAAAGAAAAAAAATAGTAGTAAAGGCCTTTAGGTTAAGAAGTTGATTATATGCCTGTTGATTATATGAAACAGTCATATAATAATAAAAGTAAAATATGATTTTTCCTCCTATTAACCTTGATAACTAGGAATCTGATAAAATCCAAGTTCAATAGTCTTTTGTTCCACAGAATTCATGTTAATAAAGAACTTCACATCTTTGCTACTCACCATGAATTTGTCAAAGTGCTATTCAGGAGTTGGTAAATTACTTAGAATATATTTAGTTCTGAAGGAGAATAATGCATTGTAAGTAGTGTAAGGCTTTCCTGAAGAAAGATAAAATCATATTTGCAAAATTTGATTTTTTATTTGTTTGAGTTCCTGATGGAGTTTTTAATGTTCTTATTTTACCTGAGGGTTTTTGGCTTGGTTTGTTTTGTTTTTTTCCTCGAATAGTTACATTCAGTGTTGTAAAATGCTATCCCCTATTGCCAGAAAAGGAGTGTCCCTTCAAAAATAATAAATAGCTTTCAGTTCTCACATTTTACAATGGCATTAAATTTCTCTGTCTTTGACCAGAAGCTAAATTTATAGGTGAGGAAAATCCTCTGTCTTATGTATTGTGAATGACATTCACAAAATTCTCAACAGTAGACAAGAACTTTAGAGTTTGTACACTTTGTTTAGTATTTAATAAAATTATTTGATATGTCACTTTTGAAGTTTTATCTCATAGAGGCCACTTAACTCTTGCACCTTAAGTGATTAATAAAAAAATAGCTAAAAATTATGGTTTTAATACTGACCTACTGTAGAAACTTCATCATCTAAATATTCTCTAAATTCTTCACCCTTGACAGTGGAAAGATACACTTCATTAGCAGAGAAATATGTCTCATTCACGTATTTATCTTTATACTCAAATAGACTTAATTTTCAACAGAAAGAGATTTCCCTGTTCATTAATTTTTTGTTCTGTTCAAGTAAAAAATCCCACACGATTTTTGTTTGCTTATATGTGTGTAATAAGGAAACCAGTCAAGTATTTCCTATAGTTCTTGGTACTCCAGGATTTTCCAGGTTTTCCTCTGGCGTGGCCCCAGAAATAGTAGCCTCCTACCATTAGAGGGAGCCACAAGCACTTGTTCCGAAATTCTCTCTCATAAGTCTGTGGTTTGTAAACAACTTTTTCAGCACTACAGTAGTTGAATTATACACCGAAAAGCTTCATCACACCAATAAAGACAAACTCTAAAAAAAATGGCCTATTCCTTATGATACAGCGTAGCTGCACTTCTTTTGAAGTATTAAAGGGCATGCTTTAATCTTACAGCAAGCTGTATTTGCTGCTTATTTTAATGTTTTTATAATGAGCAATATATTTATTTTATAAAGCTGCCACATATGCATTTTATTTTTCTAAAGACATACATAAAAGCCATGTGTCAAATACTAACTAAATATTGTTTAAGTGTTTGAGTTAAAGCCACATTTTTCTTCAACATCTTACTTAACTGTACACTTAGAGTAGAAATAGGAAGAAAGCAATATAGAAAAAGACATTATATTTGGATTTTTTAAAAATATAATTTTTTTTTTGTATACCAAGATGGTACCTCAATGAAGATTTTATCTTTTTTATGGTTATCCAGTGATATGGGAACAAAGTAGAACATCATTGGCTATACTGTCAGATAAAATACTAGATTCTCACTAGGTTCTACAGCAATAGGATCAAGGACCCGCATAGCCCATTTCCAACTTTCAGAAATGTTTTCATATTTTTTTGTCTTAGACTACAGTTTTAATTACATCTAACAAACACATAGAGGGCCAAGAAAAACAGAAAATATGTTAACTTTTGGCTTACTTCCACATCACCAAGCTAAGGTTACATTAAAAAGTCTCAAATTACTCAAATTATCTCAGCCAAATTCCTTCTGTTCTTAAAGGAGTCATTTTTCTCCTTGCTGAATAGATCTGCTGAAGTTCTGGGTTGGCTGCATCAGAAAATCAGAGCAACACAGACCTTACAGTCATTTAATTAGTCTTTTATTTGTTTTCAAAGAGGTTTCTATTCAGTAAAAGGAGTAACAGCTGATAATTCTGGTTGCAAATGTTGGTGTTCCCAGGATCAGCCAAGTAGTCTATAGTAGAAAGTTTCACTGCAATCAGGTGACAACTATTTTTTTGTAGCATTCCAGGTTCAATGGCATGAAATAGAAGTGTTGTTTTCTTCTTTCTGTTTGTCATATTCCAAGAAGCTAAGTTGTTTTCTCTCTCTGCCTAACTTGCCACCAAAATATTTTGTGTCATCTCACAGACACCATCTGTGAGAATAGACTGTCACTGTCCTTGATGTGCTTTGAGACAGGCACTATGCAAACTACCAACATATGCAAGATCGTTCATAATACTCTCTCTGCTTTTCATCAGGTCTCACCCTTTCAAAATGTCCTGGTTTAAAGAAGCAACCTAAATAGGAAAATTTAGCAAAGGAAGTTTAAGACTCTAAAATTTTCATGTGTCATATTCTTAGCATTTAACCCAACTCATTTAAGAAAACTCTTAGTATCATAGGGTAATTTCAACTGGAAGGAACCTTGACAGATGTCTAATCCAACCTTCTGTTCACAGCAAGGACATTTTTGAGGTCAGACCAAGTTGCTCAGGGATTTATCTTGTCTTTGCATTGTAAACCCCATAGGGTAGAGACAGTACCCTCTGGGTGGCCTGCTGCACTGCTTGACTGTACACAAGCTAGGAGAGCCATGAGATGATGCATGCAAAAGCAATTTAACTCTCTTACAATATGTTGGAATTATATATTTAAGCAACTCAACTTTTCTGGTCTGCTGTTTTTTTCATATGGTGTTTAAAACATTCCTACAAGACTTTTCCAAAGAATTTTCCAAATCTTTGAGTATAAAGACCAAGATGTTTTTTGAGGTTTCTGGGGCAGAAACTTCTCCTGTTCAGAGAAGTGAGTGAAGCTTAGTGCAGTACTATAAACCAATTTTTGAAGACTAAAAAATTGCCAACCACATATGTAAAGAAAAAGGACAAAACATTGATCCCAGGTGGTTGATGGCCACACTCAATGACTAATCTGATTGACTCAGATAGCATCATAGCATATCCTGAGTTGGAAAGGATCCTCAAGAAACTGAACTCCTGGCCCTGCACAGGACTATTCCAAGAATCACTATTCCAAAAAATTCCTTGAAGCATTATCCAAGTGTTTCTTGAACTCTTGCAGGCTTGATGCTGACTTCTTCTCTGGGGATCTTGATCACTTGAGGTACACCTGCTGTGATTCTCAGGGTTTTTTGAGTCTAAGTAATCTTTGAATCAAGATAACTTAACAAACAAAAGTAAGAATGCATATTCAAATTTATTTGAGTGATCTACCATAGACCAGGATTATCATCTGGCACCAGAGTTTTCTGTAGCAAAGGTCCATAATTCCATACCAGAACAACAGTACAGCACAGGACTAATAGATTACAATGGTTATTTATCCAATGTGCCGGATAAAACATGGTTTTTTGTGACATAACTAGTAAAATTGTGTTGGAGGAAAGTCAGGACTATGTATTCATTATTCATCTCATTTTTGAAAAGTTTACAATCATTTTTATGTCTCTCCAAAAAAGATTATATTAACAATCTAATGTCTGAAATAATTCAGAGTCTGAATTTTTTATTTCTCTTCACAAAAATTATCACCACGTTTTCAAGATATGTAGCAAGAAAGACTTCAGAAAAGACATAACTAAGAAAGACTAAAAAAGCTGAAGACCAATTACGTGGAAAACAAACAAAAAAGCTACCTAAACTCGATAAAGAAAGCTCTGTATTTTTATTTAACTTTGCATACATTTTCCAAGAAACAAGTGAGCTAAGGCATTGATTTATAAAGTGTTGTACTGCTTTTTAATATATAACTACCCTTCAACCAGCCTGATACATGTTTGAGAGGTCTTTTGAATGTCTTGGAAAGGATGCACCTTATAAACTTGAACTATTCTGTAAAAGTTCGAGGATGACCACCATTTAATCTGTAGAATGATAACTAAAATCTATTTTGAAAGCACACTGAGTGCTTTGCACTCAGTTATTCATACATTATAGTGGAGATTTATCTTATCTCCATCAATTTGCAGTCAAGGGCCTCAGTCAGGGTCCAATTCAGGGTGTGGTGGTCTTCCACCCAGCTTTTGTAATACAGTCTTGTTGTAATAGGTAAAAGTCCTTCATGAAGATGTTTAAGCCATAAACTATAACACCTTAGTCTCCAACAGTCCAACACCCTAAAATAGTCTATATTCAGTTGATTTTCTCCTTGCCTCCTCAAGTCTAGCATTTTAGACCTGTGTGTACGAAAGAAAAATCTTTGATGTCAAAGGTACCTGGTTTTCTAACAGTGTGTGGTATTTGAAGACATTTTAACAATGTTAATTATATCACAATTTCTGCTATTTTTTAAAAAGTCAATACAACTTCCAAGGAGGGTAAAGTTAGCAAGCCAATGACCAATTGCTATAATCTATTTCTTCAATATTACATGGCAACACACTGTAGTTACATGGAGGCATAAAAGTTTTGGCAAATTATTTCTTTAATCATTTAAAGGTTTTTCAAACTACTATATCAAAGTGGTACCTCTGAGTATATAAATTTTAAAAAGTAAGATAATTAAAACATGCTTAACTAATAATATTGTTTTTCAGACTGAATCTCTTTTGAATGAACCCATTCAAAGCAAAAAAAAAAAATTAATTAAGGGTGGTTCTTTGTCATATTATTACTTTCCCACAAGACTTATTTAATTTTAATTATGTTATAATGTACTTAATAACAAGAGCTGGGTTTTAATGAAAATCTTGTCAGAAAAAAAAGTGCTTTAAGGGAATCTTTGATTTCTTTATGATACCAAATATAGATATAGCATGTAATGCAGTTGTACTTTGCAGCCCTGAGCAAAATAATGTTACAACGCTGCTCATTTTCTTTCCACAAAATAATTTTGCTTTTGAAAGATTCACACTGGTGTGCTTGTAAGAATTCTCTTATGAAGCTAAAGAGAAATGTTGTTCCAATCTTACATATATCCAAGAAGTTCCAAGTGCCTTTCAGTTGTCACTTCTCACGTTGTACCTTCCCCCTACTTTTCCACACATATGTCACTGTTACTTTCCATGGAGCATCAGAATCCCTGCTGCAGCAGAAGTGTTAGCAGAAAAGCCCCTATAAAGACTCCATTAGAAGCTATTATAGTATTAAGTGGCTTAGGTGTTTGGATTCTATGGTAGTGGAACAGGCTGAGAACATGAATAGAGAAGGGGAAGACAATGCATCTTCTGCAGCAGGGTGAGGGGACANAATTGTAGAAGCTACACAGGAAGAATTGTTCCCCACAACAACATTGCTGGAAAACCAAGCAGCTGGTTGAAGTCAGGGTTTGGTGGAACACAAAGGGACACACAGTCAGTACCCCTTTCCATCATGCTCTGTAGCTGAACATAAGGAGAGATGAGCTGGAGGGCATGACATTGGATGATGGAGATCTAAGCTCCCCAGTTTATGCAGAGGGCATCTAACAATGAGCTGAAAATTTTTGAATCAATGATAATCTTCTGTCTCCCAGACCTTACAAGTTTGGTGTGCTCAAGTCAGATTTTCAAAAATTGCCATGAATGCACAGTGCTTGCAACAGAGGAAAGAGAAAATTCTTATGTATTGAAGAGCCTCAGTGGTGGAGTGGAGAAGTCAATTTCCATGTGTGTTTAGGAAACTTATGAACAGTTTTATCAGGGATAACATAAAAAGGAGATAATCCTCAGGCACAAGCGTGCACAAAAATAATAGATGAAGTAATGGACTGATAAAACCATTATGTGTGAGAGAGTTGTTCTTCAGTACTGAACTAACCTGCCAACAGGATTTTTTCTTTGGGCTGAAACCTTAAAAAATATTTTAAAAGCTCAATATATATCAGATCTTCCCTTCTGTCCCTTTCTGTGTTCCACATTCTCAATTCAGTTTGAAAAATAGAAAAATGTTTGAAAAAGTAGAAAATCTCCAAAAAAGCCAACCCCCCAAAAATCCAAACCAAACCAACCAACCAAAATAGACAACATACCTAACTTGTTTTTTATGTGGTTCTGTGGTTTTTCATTCCTTCTTCTCACACTGTTAACAAAACACTCAGAAGAACCAAGACTTTTAGCTAGTTATTCCAGCAGCACAGTTAAAGGTTAAGAAATTTAGTTATAGATTTTCACTAATGCGGAACCTTTCTTCTAAATGTGAATCAAATATAACATTACCTCATGTCAAGAACTCTGTAAAAGACTAAAGGCTTTTGGCAAAATCACTTGTCCTGCCTGACAAGGAATTCTCTAACAAGAGTAAATCCAAAGTCTGCATTCCCACTACACTGTTACAAGTGTCTTTAAGCTGGAAGGTGAAGATATGATTCTTGCGAAATAGGCCAGAGACTCCCATATACCTATAGGGAGATGCATTTATATGAATTAAAATAAAGATTCTGGCTTTTTTTCATCTCACTCTAATTCTTTTCAATTTCCTTTCCTCCGATCTCCATTTCATCTTGGTTCCTACCCTTAGGTCACTTATGTGTTTTGAGCAGACCTTGTTGATCACCCAGCCTGGACTCAATGTGATTTAAATAATTAATAACCGAGTTATTCTTTTAAGTCACCTTAAATGAATGAGACAAGATAAATCATTTGCCTGAAGGAGAACACAGTGTTTAAAAATTTGTAAGTCTGAAGTACAGATAGATTTTACTTGTGAAAAAACATACATTTCAACCTTCTAGATTTCTATATTATTTAAAATAACAAATTAGCAATGATGTTGACTATTCACTTTCCAAAAATAATCTTGATGTTGTTGACAAGTATCTGTGACAATATGACAAAATCTTATCTGTGACAATATGACAATCATCTTTCAAAAGCCAAAGGCTTCAGAAAATTTGCTGATTGCTGAGATTTAACAGTGAGTGCAGATCACCCTAGATGGCACTAATATGGCAACACCTAGGCTCCTTTCTTGCATACGTTTACTTTTGTAAGGAACATGGTATCCAACACATAAAATATTGAAATATTGGCTTCACATCCTTATTTACTAAATATTTAATTGGCTGGAAACTGTGGTACATTTATACTAAACACCTTTACTTACATATAATAGGAATCCAGGTAGATGTGTAGCATCTGAAGAGGTGTTCCTGCCAACCACAGTTGCACTGAAATCATTATATATTTTTCTCTTTGTCAATCTCAATGATGATTACGAGGGGCTTCATACAGAAAAGTCCTGCATTCTTCTAGTAATATATGCCAAAGTGTTTCAGATATCTAAACTCTTGGTTTATTTTGAAAACATCTTATGTAGACATTTAAAATCTAGATGCAGGGAAAAAATAGAATATAAATGCTTTTTATAGAAAAATCTATAGAACTCTGGTACTAAATAGTTCCATTTTATCAGTGCAAGATTTATATAGATTTTCTCTGCTTGCCTTCATTCCTTGATGGAAAATCCCTGACAGTAAATAGCAAATGCCACACAGTATCTGATTTGGAATGTTATCAGTAAGCACAGTGCAGCTAGTGCTGAATTACTGCATCATTACCATCAAGATATGAGATGATACTATCATTCCCTGTGCACTAAAATTATTCAGGCCAGCTGAATGTCATATTTCCCATTTGCAATATGCCCCTTGTCATTGAACAACTATTCCAATATTTATTTGCCCTATCTCTACATATCCTGGCTCATTACATTAAAAATCACAATTTCTGTGTATCAATCCCCTAAGTCCTTCTCTGACATGCTGAAACATTCTACTAAAATAAATCAGAGTTCTTCCCTGAATAAATAATTCATGTATGCATTGTGCAGATTTGGTATCAAAGCAGATAAAGTAAATGCACACTACTGTCAAAGCAGTGTCTGGTATCAGCACAAAATCTCAATAATATCAAGTAATTTACAGTGTTTGTAAAAGTTCTGGTGTTAAAGAAGCTTCAGAGCTCTACATCCTTCAACTGTGTAGCTTCTCTAATCATAAAAGCTACATGTACCAACTTAAGCCTAATTTGTGATGAACTTTTTAGAGGTTTTCTCAGGAATTTCCTGTAGTTTACATAGTTATGCTGTAACTATTATTTTATAAACCACAAGGAAAAATTCAGATTCCTTTATAAAGATTTGACAGCATTAAGATAGAGCATTTTGTGATGGTACTTGAGGCATTCCAGAATGACAAAATTAAAAAAATTTAGGTTCCTAAGATCCCAAGAATTATTAAGTGAAAATGTATCAAACCAAGTAGTTAGGAATCAAGCTTATATCAAGCCAATCTCCTAACAGCTGATCTTTCTGCATATGCTGTGCATGCACAGTTCTGATTTGCTTCTAGTACTCCATATCCAAGGCTTAACCTTACTTTATGCTTCTTCAATTGAAATTTTTATAAAAACTGTTTTCAAAAAGTTTTTTTCTCATTACCATATTCAAGACTTTTCTCATTGTAGCTCATGTATCTCCCTATCTCCCTATTACCATTGCCACCTAACTCCTGAGAGAAATGTTAATCCTAAGAGTGCTCTGTATCTGTACGTAACGATACAACCAAATGTGAAAAGAAATAATATATAGATCATTAAACATTCCTAGAAAATAAGAATCTATTTAAAACTGAGTGATGGAAATTTCCATAAACAATGATGAAAAGACAAAGAATTGAAAATCCATTTCCATGTCTTAGCCTGTACTTCTGTAATGCCTCATTTGTCACTGCATTTAGAACTACTACCAGTTCACTGTCAGAAAGAAGTAGAATGCAATCATGACATACCCTACATTGATAAATTCCACCCAAATTCAATAACAATACTAATCACATTACATGGATCTAATACAAAACTATCACACACTAATAAAAACTGAAGAACTACTGAAGTGCCCACTAGGGCTAAATTGGGTCTGCAGCCTTGTGAAAATCCAGACCCTTAGAGCACAATAATTGTGTAGTAGGGATGCTGTATCCTACCAGAAGAGAGAGCATCACAGGTAATGTAAAATACATGATCCCAAGGGACAAGATGGGATGAATTTGAGTGCACTTATGTTAAGAAACTTGGTCAATATTATTGTCATACCTTTCTCCATCATTTTTGAAACATCACGGTGATGGGGACAGGAAAAACATTATACCTCTCTTGGAGAAGGGCAAGAAAGAAGATTCCTGGATCTACAGGTGGATCGGCCTCCACTTAATCCCCTGGATATCTGCAGGCCAAATCTGAAAGTCATTTCTAAGCACATATAGTACAAAATAATTGTTCAGAGCAGCCAATATGATTATCAGATTCAAAGGTTGCCTGACTCCAATGATGAGATAAATGGGTTTATGGATATGGGAGATGCAACAGACATGTTTTTTACCATGAAAACAGTGAGGCCTTGGCCACTGTCTTCCATACTATCTCTATAGTCAACTTGGTGAGATGCAAATGAGTTGGATATTAGAGATACCAGGAAAACAATAAATAAATAAATATTGTAAAAAATTAGGCTGGAAAAAAAAAGCCAAAATCTCACAGTAACTAGCTGTTTGGAGGATGCCTTTGGAGAAAACTATTTTTTATATTTATTTGCCTTAGCCCTGGGTTTGGACAATATGCTTCAATGCAATGAAATTTTATCTGCTTCTCCAGGAACAGCTATAAGTCTTTTATCAGTCTCTTATTACACAGCCTCTCTTCTGCCTAATTCTAGAATTTTATTATTATAAGAAAGTCAATTTATAAAATCTACTCTTACAAAGTCTTACTTGTATTTTAATGTGTTATTAAACTGTATCACTGCATTTTCTGAACATTTAATACAACACATAATCATTACACAAAAGAAATGTTTCACTTAAGAAACATTTCAGTCTTGATTCCTGCTTTTCTATCTGCTTGACTATAGAAATGTCTAAGTCTTCAGCTTAACTAATATGTAAAATAGCACCAATCAAATACTTCAGACTAATCTCTTTATCAGTTAAGTATGTGATATTGTCAAAAAGAAGAATCTGAAAATTCATCTATTGAAATATCCTCGTTGCTTTTAAATAACAGAATCAAAAGCTTAAATCAAAAAGTCAATCTATTTGAATGAAAACCAAACCATAAAAAATGCAGCTAAGTCAGCAATACAGTGAGTTAACAAAATACTCAATCTCACTAGCAGGTTGCTACTCACAACAAGTAATTTTTAAAAACTGGTAAACAATGTATGTTGCTCAATCAGCAAATTATGCAATCAAGTCATGAAGCTGTAAGAAACACAGACTACTGAAGACTACCACAGAAAAGAAGAAAAAACCTCCCTTAGCTAAAAGCATGACATATTCCTTTTAAATGATATCTCTTTCTACAGTTTCAAATTTCCAACTGCAGGAAAAATAGTAACAATAGGCCTGATTATTAAAACATATGAAAACAAAAGAAAATTGGAGTGTGTACTAGAACCTGATGATATAGTGAACGACTTTCTGATGTTCTTCATTAGGCTGTCCTAAATGGAATTGCTGTCTGGTCTTTCAAACTCAAGGTAAATTAAAAGGGCAAATACTAGCTAAAGAGGCCTTCTTAAACACTCTCCTCATTCACAGGTCTCACTGACAAACTGTAATCAAAGTAATCTGAAAATATTGTGAATTTCATTCTTGACCTTCAGAAAAGGAAATGTTGAAAAAAAAAGAGAGCACAAGTCAGCAACTTGGCCCTTTTACTTGCAGGAGAGCANATTAAATTTAAAAACCTTAATTTGGCAGAGAAATGAAAAAAAACATTCTGAAGCAGCCTTACATTTAATTTCTGCATGCCTGAACTGACTACTGAAGTTAGTATTTTCATTGCTGTGAACCACATAAAGTATGTGCTTGTCCAGACACACAAATAAGGAACATGAGCAGTGGGTTACTGAGGCCATGGCAACAAATAGAAAAGCAGGCTTACTTGCTTTTTTAGGTAATGTCCT
>WBNO01024594.1:0-25521 GCA_013400575.1 Peucedramus taeniatus
CAGGTACACTAACTCAGGCGTGGCTAAAAATCCTGAAAAATTCAAATAGATTTCAACTCAAACCCATACAAGGTGTATGCACCTTGCTTTTTATAGTTGGGGCCGAGCATGTGCTTTTGAAGGAAATTCCCATGTCCTGTGGCTAAAGACTTTGTTATTTAGCATGATCATGTACCTTGGAGCACGTGAACTAGGTTTCTTTCTGGTGAAAATAGACTGGAAAATGTATCCCTAATGCATTCCACAGGAAAACTGGCATTCAGCCCTAGAACCAGTCAAGATCTTGCTCAAAATAAGGATAAATAAAACTCCCAAACAAACAAAAAACCTTTCCACCATCAAAAAGCACCTGAACTGTGTATAGTATTTATACAACAGGTTCTTACCATCAGCTGTTTTACTCCATAGGTCTGTTCTTATTGGTCCTCTGTATTTGCTAATGAAGATGTACCCAAAGTGGTAAATTGTAATAGAAAAGTGCTGATGAATCTTAATATCCCCTTTGTATAGATGGCTGTTCACAATTCCTTGCCCAATTCACCACAGTCTCTTCTCATAATCCAGTGTATGACTTGCTATTTGCAAGCCTTTGACTTGATGAAAGTAAGTATGTGAAGCTGTTTTTAAAAGTACGTTTTCCTAGAGTGGGTGGATTAATATTAAGAATTATGTTGAACTTTATTCTGCATTTGACACAACAATTAAGATTTAAAAAACTTTTTCTATAATTGGGTGAAGATTTTGTGCTGTAAATGTTTCCAGAAAGGAGGCCAAACTTGAAGAGGAATTTATTCCCAGGGTTCATGACAGGTACAGTCTTTGAAGCTTTGGTATCTTCAGCCAGTGTTACCTATCCTCTCACTTGGTCACATAGGAGTGGTTGCTCCTTTCTAATGATATCAGGCTGCAGTTTAGATATGAACTACCTATGGTTTAATGCCTCTGACGAAAACATTCCAATGTAACTTTTCAGAAACAGATTAAACTTTTGTTATTTTAATTTATCTGCAAGCTTTCTAAACTGGCACCATCTTCTTTTTGTACAATGCTACAAATATGTCTCATTCCCTCTCCTTCCTTTAATGGAAGCTGGAAAATAAAATCTGGAGGCATAAGTATAATACCAAATATCACAGGATATATATTGTTCAGTCTTTCTACTCATGATTGCATGTATTTTCTTCTAACACTGTATTTTTATATATTGGAAATATGCATACTTGAACGTGTTTACTACAGCTTTTATGGGCTAATGTTGAGCTGCTTTTTCATTTTAAAGCCATGTCTCAGTGCTCTTGTATTATCTTGTTAATATTGCTCAAACTGCAGAGCACTTGAGGTGCTTTGGCCAAAGTGTTGTTCAGAATTACCTCTTTAAAAAATCAGTTAATATTGATCCATATCCGTAGAATGTTGCCATGGAATTGATGCTGTTTACTCGTTAATCACTGCAGACTGCAGCTCTCAGTGTTGGCAATGGGACTTGTTTGTTACATGTGACGATCGCTTTATAAATGTCAATAAAATCAAGACAAAAAACTCTAGTACAACTGGAACTAGCAACTCAGTATTTTCCTCATTATTTTTGGCAGCAAAGTAGTCTTACAGAACAGTATGCAATAAAACACCAGCCAACTGAGTCCCACACTGTGGCTATAATTACATATTTTTGTTTGCTAATCAGTAGAATTTTTCTGTGTACACTATTATACTTTAATGGTTCTGTTGCAACACCAAATTTACTACAACGTTCTCTTGAAGAAAATGGCAGATAGTGATTTTGTATTTACTACAAGAAGATATTAAACTAAATAATACATAATGATGCTACACAGATTAACCAGCTCTTTAGTTCTTCTGTTCCTTATCTATGCTTTAATGGTGTTTTAGGACAAACATAAAGTTATTTGGGAGGGAATTACCAGAATTACTGAACTGGTAAATATAGCCATCTGTGTGGGATGTCTTGTTTCTTACTTGAAAACTATTAGATTGTAAATTTAAGCTGTGCTTAGTACTTTAATTTCCCTTCCCACAACTCATGGAGCATAAAGAGGGTTGCAGCCAGCTCAGATAAGTAATAAGTTCATTAATTACAGGTTTACCTTTTTTGTAGGTTAAAAAAGCTTGTGTGGGACTTGATTAAACAAGCTGTTGTGGTGTGGCCNAGTCTTCCATTTAACTCTAAAGGTTGCTTGCTGTTATCAGGCTTTGTGCCCTTCTCAGGTTTTTTTATATTATTTCTGTCCAAAGTGATTGAACTGCAAATAACCCCCAAGTACAGTGGGCAATGTGGAAGGCATGTTATCTCAAGCTTTGCCATTATCTTGTTTTATTTCTGTCATGAATTAAATAAATAAATAAACAAACACTCAAGGGTTTTTATTCCTTTTCTTTTTATTAATAATTATTCTGTCACTAATTTCCTGTTGATAATTTTGAATATATCTGACAATCTTCAGTTAGTATAAGGGTTTTCCGTTTACCTTGGAAACAGAACTTTGCTGTCAGACACAATCTGTCTAGCAGTGGAAAAGGAAGGCATGGTCTGATGATGGCAGCTTGCTCTGGTACTGCAGCTACAGTCAATTATGTGTGAAGGTTGTGGTTTTTTATAGATTGAGATATAGAGCTAATATTTTTTTATAGATTTGTCAGTTTCTGCAATGCAATCTGACATATTAGTGTGAATAAATAGTTTCTCTTGTGCATTTGATTTGCAGTGTAAGTCTGTGTCAGGACATGATACTGGTTTTAGAGGGGAAGTTGTATTTAGTGTATGTGATATTTTTGCATGTGGCTGAACAAATTGATATTTCTTTCTTTCTGAAATTTTAGCATTGCTAAATGTTGATTGCATCCTAGATCTTGTAAATTATCTTCTGGCAAGATCTAGTAAGTTATCTTTTTCTTGATTGTGTTGCACATAGGATTTGTAACAGGCTCTCAACAAAAGGAAAGAATATTTAAGAATATTTGTTTTTATGGGTAATTACTTCTCAGGCTTGTGTTAAAACACTGCCTGAGAGAACCTTGTTCATACATCATTCTCTGGTTAATCTAGTGTTTACTTTTTTCTTCCCTTGTACTTATTCCATTAGAATACATTTTAATGCGTTCAATTGGATTTACCTATTGCAAGGCATTTTTTGTATAATTAATACCGTTAATTAATCTGGTTTGAAACAGCACTCCAAATTGAGAGAATGTTTCTGTGATTGCAGACTGAGAAGTATCTCAACGTTAAGTTTTCTCCCTTCAGTGGTTCACAATGAAAGTAAATTGGCACAAGTGAAAATGGTCCAGGAAATAAGAAAAACAGCTGCTCCTCAGTAAATAACTTGGAGTTTTCCTAGTCTGTTAAGCCTTGCTGCGAGCCAGAGAGTATCTCCTTTGTTGATGCTCATTCCTACTCCATTGTACACTCCAGCTGCTGCCCTAATTCAGAGTTCCCGTGGTTTTTTTAAGTCCCTTTTGAAGTAGGCCCAGCACTGAATGTACTTTGCTTCTGTGACTGACCTTCCCTCTGGTACTTTCTTCACCCTCTCTCTCACAGTTGGTGCATCATGGAAACCTCCAGGAAGATTCTGTGCTGCTGCATGGTCAAACTAAACCTGTGTGGGTTAGAGGGGAAGGGAAGAGATAGCTCTTAAAAACAAACAATCAAATTGCTTACAAAAATTTTCGAGGATGTAACATTTGAAGTTGTAAATCATGAAAGCTTTTTCTTGGCAGATCTGCCCACCTTTCTTTTGAAAGATTTTTCAGAAGTGGAGTTATGCACCTTGCACAGTGTACCTCCTTTGTCTGGCTCCGGCTCAGTGTCTTCTCCCAGGCTTTCTCAGAAGCTTTAATGTATTCTTTCATTCCAGCAGTGATGTATAGTGTTCTGGTGCTTGGTGCACCCTATGGCTAAAGAGAAAAATCACCTTCTCCCATGTCTGGATTAGTCATATTTAATTAAAAGTCATATTTCCTTATGGAAGCCCTCAGGCTTCAAGTCCGCAAAGACCTCTGTGAGAATGTCTTCCTTCCATGTTCTCTGTAGAGAAGGGCTTATATGACCTCCCCTTGCATTTTTGTGGGGAAAGAGTGGCTAACATTATATTTTTTTTTTCTTTTCGTTTTCACTACACCTTTAAAATTCTCTGGAATGACATGCCAAAAGCCTTTTGGGCTGTGAGGATGCATCACTGTTATAAAGCTTCCTTTTACACAGTCATTTTACAATTATTACTTGATAGCCTGCTCCATCTAAATCCTTGACCTGTGCCTGTCAACTGCTGGCTGATTGTAGTGAATAAATTTGTATAATTACTGTACTATGACTGCTTAATAACTATAGTCCAAATATGCAAATACCTATTCTGGCTTAATACAATTCATCTGCTTTGACTGGCCCGTGCACTTAGGATTTTTGAAACATTTGTAAGTAATGGAGCACACCATTGCAGTCTCCTGTCTTCTTGTGCTGAGCTCTAAAATGCTGAAATGTACAGAGAAGAAAAAGATATATTACAAAAAATCCAAAGAAAAATGGAGATCAAACAATAGAGAAGAAGCACTTGTCTGTATGTGTTGTAAATGAGGGGAAAAAAAGCCCCCAAACAAAAAAACCTCCTTAAGGATTATAGAAAATTTTTCTATTTTCCTTCTGTTTTCTAGGCTACCAATGTGCCTTTACTCAGAATAACCTGCAGTATTAATTTCCTTGTCTGCATGACAGAGAAGACTACATAAAATTGGAAGCTACAAATTCAAAAGCGTATTTGAGTCTGAGACACTTAGAAAATACTCAAAAAAAAAAACCCCAGTCCAAAACCGAAAAACCCCCCAAACCAAACCAAACAATGCCAAAACCATAAGATAAAAAGCAAGGCCATAGTCATACAGAAAATACATCTTTCCCATGTTTGTGATTTTCCGGTGCTGTGGACGCCCTGATAATTTTTTTCTCTGATCTTGCCCTCTTCTTTAAGTATTTTCTTTGGCCATCAAGTGACATAGGTTGCTGAGACAGATGGACAGCGAATCATACCAGTTTGTCCATTTCTGTGTTCTTTATTGCAACATCAGAACATCAGTAAATAGCTTCTTAAAAATAAAATCTGATTTTCATTGCACTATAAGACATGCTTTTTATCTTATTATCAGATACTTGTTCCTTTAGCCCTTCTCTGAGTTTGACTTAATGTGTCTGAACAGTGCAGGAGGAAAAGGAGAATCCATAGTTCAGCACACCAGACAGAGCTTGGTATGATGATAGTAGCCCAATGTCCTCAATAGCTTAATAGCCATCATGGCAAAGAGGGTTTCAGGGACATTTTGAAGGCAATAGCATGGTTATTTACTAAAGAATGACAGTCCTGTAACAATAGCACAGTAAAATGAATGAAAATCCAGGACAAAGTAGGCATTTTAGCAATGAAATGTAGATAAACCTTTGTTGTCTTTCCAATCTGTGCAGTATCCAGCTGGAAACAAAGTACTGTGGCTGCCCAGGAGGCTGAGGAGAGGATTTCAGAGTAGCCAGACCCATTTCTTCAGGGTGATACCACCTAAAACAACTTGTACCTTCTTAATAGTTGTTTTGGGAAGCTGGGGGAGCAAGCTGGGAGGAGTGTGAGCCGAGCTTGGTTTAATAGCACAGAGTAGCCTGAATTTCTCCAGACTTATCACTTCCCTCCACAGTAAACAACAACAAGCACTTTTTGTGCTCACTGTATGTAGGGCTTAGCTGTCTCCTTTCCATCTGGAAAAGAGTGTGGCATGTCAGGTGTCTCAACACTAACACAATTAAGAGGAAGTGAATGGCTCCTTCACACATGCCTTAATGTCAGCAGTTTGGACTGGGAAAAACTGGAAAAGCACTATTGGAGCCTTTCCTACTGTTTTTTCTTGCCAAGAGTGTGACATTCAGACAGGTTTATCAGCCCCGTGTTTCTCTGAGCCCTTATGTTGCTTGAGTGGGCTGACAAAAGTGTGAATCCTATTGACATTACAGCTCTCATCTACAAAATTGGAGCAGAGCGCTCAAAGACTAAGGAAGATGATGTCATAAGTGTGAGATAAAACGAACACTTTCCTCATTGTTTAGTTGTTTATGGCAGGAATTTGCCAATCATTATTGCCAGCATGACAGGAAAACTTTGACTTGGCTTTTTGTTTATTATATATTGAGTTTCTGGTTTCATGAGATATTTGACTAAAATAAAAAATCTGCCAAAATTTGTGAGTTTCCTGTTGGTTTGTGTTTTGCCAAAGTAGGAATAACTGGCTGTGTGCAATAAATGTAGGACACATAAATTTTCAGATTCGTGGGCAAGTGAGCTTTATTTTGAATTGTTGATTTCTTTATCCATACAGGCTTTTTGCCAGTTTATGGCAAGGATGTTGATTATGTTGAATGTTTCAGCTGCTTTTGTATGCTTGACTGTGAACTGCATCTAGATAAGGTCATCCTTCTCTTAAAACAACCAGTAGGTTTTTAAATTTAATTCCCAGTACTTTTCACCGTGGCAGGCAATTACTGGTGGTTTGTAATGCTAAATTTTTAGGATTTCAGCTAAACAATGCTCAAAAATACAAGCTTCCCATGTCTGACTTTACAATAACGTTTACACCTGGCATTGTTATGAGTAGTTTTGTCCTTGCAGTATATACTGGAATGATGGTTTACTATGTTTTATTATTACTTTATATTTTACTTGCTCTGCAGCATGGTTGGCTGGAGCTGGGAGGATCCCCAGTTGTAATTCTGCCTGCTGGAAGGCCCCTTGTGCAGCTTCAGAATGTTGAATCTTAAGAAAAGAAGGCACTGTACAGAGAATGTGGATTGCACATTAGGTAATCAGTAGTTCAAGCATCAAGACTTGCAGGTCTCATTTTGGTCTTAAATAAGGTGTTCACACTTAGGGTTTCTGAAAGTAAGGATATTTAAGGAACGTGAATGTAGATTGTGATGAAATGTGAACCTAATTCAGGGAATTAGGAATTAGCCATCTTAAAATAAATGTGCTTTTTGTGTTTAAAATGGAGAATTTTAAGAATAAAGCTTAAAATCATGATTTTGAACGCTGAGATTTTGGCCAGGAAATACCATATAATTGCTAAGTTTTTAAAATTAATTATGTTGGAGGCCTATAAACCAGTGCATTGATTAAAAATCTTCAGTTCATTAAACTTCCCAATGACAGAGGCCATCTCAGTGATAAAAACTGCTGTTCCTAGCAGTTGACTGGCATCTGTGTTATAATCTTTTTAAGATACCTACCTTTGTTCATTAGACCATCACCTGTTGTCTCTTGATGGCAGGATTTATTTCCTCTTGACATTGGTCTCAGAGGTACAGTTGCAACTTTGGCAGCAGCTGATTCCAATGAACTTTTCAGAGGTGCTTTTCCAGTTTAGCAGAATGAGGCTGAGTTTCATTGTGAGTTGGTTCTTTGATTGTTATGTGGGCGTTCAGTGGTGGTTTTTTGGAGAGTGGTGTTTTTGCCTTTTTGTTTGTTTTTATTTGTTTTCCTTCTGGTTGCCACACACATCCTTGCAATGGGCATTTTTAGAAGGTCCACAAGAATGGAGGATGTGTGTAACAGAGATTCTACAGTGTGCAAAGCAGTTTCCTCTTTTGTCCCCAGCAGCGCATCTAACACAATGACTTTACCCTGGTTTTAAGCACTCGTGGCATTTGCCATGTGGAAGAGCAGGACCACTTTAGAGATCTATCAAGCACAGGTGACTTTCTTAAATAAGCAAACCTCATGAATTTCCTATTGAAAACAAATGAAAATCTGGAAAAGCACCAGAGAACAGGAATTACTATGGAAAAAAGACTATATAGATTCTTGAAATGTAATACAATAAATCTGCATATGTTGTTTACATCATAGCTTCACTTTATTCAGCCTTGCACACAAGGTCACAAAAAAAATTTGGGCCTTATTATTCCTGGAGGAGTTTGTATTTTTTGCTGTCGTGTTAGATTACCTTACCCTTTTTATTACCATCTGCACTGCTAGGCTAGTTTTGCTGAGGTTATTTTTTTTAAGCAGCATCCCATGATACCCTTAATTCTGTGTTTCCTGTGCTTTTGCTTCATTTGCAATTTTAAGAGATTTTCTCTAAGAAATAGATTTGTTTTATATTGTATACCAGTAAATTACTCAGTATTTTTAATATATAGCTTTAACCCTTTAATTCTGGAGGACAAATGCAATTGTTTTACAATAAATTAATTAAGAAAGGATTTCACCTGTTAGCATCCTTCAGTGTACAGGGAGAAAGATGGTGTCAAGATTACATATTTTTGACATCTTGTTAATAATATGCCATCCTTTTGCATAGGATTTTTATTTTGGTACATGACTTTGTTCATGTATTTTAAGCAATTATTTTCAGCTGATTTCTTTGTGCAACCAATGCCATTGACTGCAGCAGCTTTGAAAATAGTTTTTCCTCATTACTGGCTTCTGGTGAATTGTTGGGAGAACAAAGTGCTGTCCCTAGTGGCTCCTGAAACTTATGGAAGCATGCAATGAAATAGCTATTATTTTTCATGAAAAAAAAATTAGAGTACTACTTTTAATAGCTTTACACAAGCATGAACAACAAACTATAAAGATGAAATGAATCTGAAGTTTCTTGAGCCGTTTTTCAGCCCTCAAAATATAGTTCATGCTTGTAGGTCTTCAGAATTGAGAAGCCCCTTCCATGTGCTTGCCCACCCAAGCATGGTGAAACAATAAATACAGAAACCACATTTTTCTGGGCTCTCCACACATGAAAGCACTGGATAACAGGATCACTTTTCAAAAGACAGGTCAACCTGCATGAAGTCTTTGCAGTCATTCAAAAGCCAAAGTGTTGTGTGCTTTTTCAGAGAACTTATGGGACCTCAGATTGTGGGGTACCAGTTTGTTGGGATGGGAGGCAGAAGAGAAGAAGAGAAGAGGGTGTTCTTCCACCATCCCGTGGGTGTTCGCTGCCTCACTGGTGGCCCTAGGCAGGACTCAGTGCTCTCAAAAATCCTTTGAAGTAGCTTTGTTTGTAAGCCTGCAACTCATTTCAAGAAACACAGTACCAATAAGGATAGTTAGAAGCCCCCTCTTTAGGACCTTCAAGTATTGTCAATGGATCAGCATGCAGAGCAAAGATCAGATTTCTTTCAGTTATGATTGACAGTTTTGTCTGTGGGATTTTCTGGCATCTTTCCCATAGATCTTAAATGTCAGGTCACTTGTGTGTGAAAATGACCCAAAGCATATCTATGTGATTTCCATAAACATGAACAGGAAGGCAGTCTGTAGAAAAAAGGCACACTGTGAGGCAGAGTGAGGGAGTTGAAGTGAAATCACATTTTTATTGGTTGTAGAAAGCAGTGATAAAGCACAATTCCTTATCACTGTCATGTGATGCCAAATCCGATTTGACTGGGTTTTTTAGCCAGTTGCACAGTGAACAGTGGGATATGGTCTAATGTTTTCCAAATCTTTTTGGAATAATGCAGATGGGAATCTATATAGCAAACTGAAAATACAGATGAAATATCTGAAACCAATATATCAAGGGTTTTTCACTTTCCTATCAATTTGGCAGCATGCCATTATTATAGCGTAAATTTCTTCCTCATTACATCAGAATAACAAAATGTCTTTGACCATAATTTTTCCCTCTTGAGGTATCTGTAATTTCCACTAAGTTTCCCTGTTAATAGTGCTTGTTTCTGTGTACACTGGGGTTACTAGTTTCTACACAGCTCCAGAACACAGAATATCTCATATTTTGCACATGCCTATTCCATGTTTTTATTTTTTCTTAATTAATACAGCTAAGACGTGTTGTAGCAGAGGCTGAAGAATCATATTTAGATTTGTTAATCTATTTTACCTCTGCAATTATCTTACTTTGTGTTATGCAGAGTGCTTATATTTGGCAATATATTTCAATATAGTTCTGAAGTGTATATAGTTATGAAATTAAAAAAGCATGCATAGAACAGAGGTCATCTCTATTCATGTATTTAATAAAGTATGATAGGAAAAAGAGGTTGTTATGAAAGTTTAGGGTGGTTTGGTGCTTGGGTTTTGGATTTTGATTTTGTAGGTGCTTTTCACCCCTTCCTGCCCCCCCCCACCCCCCACCCCTTCATTCTTCTGTGTCATCAGTCACTGAAGTATATAAAATGCTAATTTCTACTTTTCTATCTAAGCCTGTCTGGAGTATTCAATCATTTTCTCTTGTGCCACCTTTATAAAGGAAGCATGCACGTCCACTTGTTCCCTTCTGGCAGATGTCTTCCATTTTCCTTGTCATAAGTCAGGATCGGTTGTGATAGAATTGATTTTTCTCTGTTAAGAATTCAATGTTTTTCAATTATTCTTTCATCCTTCTGGAACTTCTTTGCTTATGAAGGCTGGACACAGACATGTGGAATCAGGAAACTTCTGATAGACCATCTTTATCATAGCTGTATTTGCATTAAGAGCACCCTTCCCACATGAGAGGGGTTACAGGTGGGGACCTGGGGCCTCCTGTGTGATCACAGCTGCACTGACACATGGAATGCTGATCCTGGGTATTTTAATCCATCACAGGTTTAGAAGGGGCAAACCTGTGCTTCCACTTCCCCGGCAGAGGCAATGGTTTCCTTCCACAGGTCCTGTTGTTTGTCTGTGCTCTGAGCTGGACTTATGCTAAAGTGACTGGAGTTTGAGGAAGAAGAGGTTGGTTTGTGCAGTTCAGGGAGTAGCTGAGCCTTGCACAGACACTGCACGAAGGAAAGTGCCAAACAGGGGACAGGAAGGACCTCGGGAGTGGAAATGATTCGCCAGCCACCGAGCAGATCCTTGCATGGACTTGAGTCCTTGTCCAGTATTCCCAAGGACTTCTTCCTCTGTAAGGAATCATGTGGAAAGTGCTAATCCTAAGGATCTGGGCTGTTTTTATGTTGGTGTCTTCAGGAAGTGCTGAGGTTGGTAAAGATTGTGGTGGTGCTGCTTATAAAAATACTCTTGAGGTTTCAACGCATACTTGTTTACTTATCCTGCTTAGTTTGGAAAAGCATTTAGTAATTAGGTTAAAGCAATTTATTTGGATATTATGAGCACAGGATAGATTTCAAACATTCTTTCTTCCCCTCAGCGTTACAAACTATTATTCTTGCAGTAGCATCTTGGAGTCTGTTGAGCTGAGATTTTGGGTAAGTTAAAAACAAAAGTTCAGCTGAGGTAGAATAAGCAGCCTTGGTGTCTTGGGACAGAGAACGTGCAATGTGCTTACAGCTTGTGGCTTGGCATCCATGTTTTCTCAATAAAAAATTTTAGAAAATTTCATTGAAAGTGCAGTATCACATGATTCTGTAGTTATCTTTTGCTAATATAAAGTACTACCAAAAAGCATTTTGGAAATCAGTGACAATGAGTCCAGAATGGGAATGGAGTATTGCAAGGAACTGCTTGTCCAATTTTACTGTGTCACCTGAACATGAACTCTGGTATAGAACTCCTCAGAAAGGACAATCAGGTTTTTAACACTTAGCAGAAGACAGTTTCATCCATTTGAAGATGTTATCTGCCTCCCCCTCTTGAGGATGCCTGACTTCAGGAAATACTCAGCACCTCATAAAACCAGTTATGGCCTTAAGGTAGAGAGGACTGCTGTTGTTTCCACTGCAGCTTCCAGGACCATCTTGGGGTGAGGGAGTTTATTGTCTCCCTGTGAGGCAGTGGGCTCTGCATGGCCGGTGGGAACACTGAGTGCCATGGGTTGCCCAAATGTGAGCCTGTAGGAAGCTATGCAGCTCCTGCTGTGACCAGGTGATGTGAATCTCTTGAAAACCCATCCCCTCTTGGCTTTCCAAACCTGTTCTGGCTTAACTGCTTCAAACTGCTTCAGGGCACAGCTCTAAGTTTGAACTAGTTAAATCTGAAATAAATCTTAAACAATGTTCATGCAGACTCTTCCTTTCTTAGCTCCATAAGTATTTGTTTAGGCTTTATCCTTGAGCTTATTTTACTTTTTGAGTTGATGTTGTAGTTTATATGAAGGTTATTTCTTCTAGTTGAACTCCATAGCTGCTGCTGAATTAGGGCTTTACTCTAGGGAATATGTTCATACATACACTACTTCCTTTATTATTTTCTATCCTTTTTCTCAAACTTTTTTGCTATAATTACAGTAAATGATTTATTGGATTGCATGTTGAGAGGGCAGAATTGCTGTGCCAGCAGCCTTGTTTTATTCTTTTGCTGGCTCCTGAGGGTAAAAAGATCTATGCACTCTACTAATTTTCTTGCATACTTAGCTGCAATTGCAACCTTTATTAATTATTTTTCAATTAACTCCAAAATATTGCATGAACAATGCAAAATATTAAAAATTGGAAAAATTAAAAAAGCTCAAAAGTAGGTATTTTTTATCTTTCAAATCAAGCATTGTTTCTTGGAATTTTTATATAAGGCATTAGTAGCATGGTGGCATTAAATGACCTGCACAGTTGTAGAGGTATCAGAAGTATGTTGTAAAAGAGAGTTTGGCATTTAGGTGGGGATCAAATGCATTTTCATAATTTGTAGTGAGAATTTCTTTGAGCCTTCAGTAAGCTCCTTGCCTAATACTGAAACTTTTATTCTACTTTACATTTTCTGGATGTTTGCTTTTCAATTAGTAGAACTTGGCTAAATATTACGTTTTTGCAAAACTCATTGACTATTTTATCAGAAGAAAAAAATGTATATATTTAGATATCACCTTACAGATCAGTTGGTCTGGGCTGTGGGTGTAGAAATGGGCAGTAAATGTTTATGACCACGAGTGAAGGCAACATAAAAGTGGCTTTTAATAAATGCTGGATTCTGGGTTTGTTTTGTAGTGGATGGCTGCATACACCGAGCTGCTGGGCCCTGCTTAGTTGCTGAGTGTCGCAACCTGAGTGGCTGTGAGACTGGACAGGCCAAAATTACCTGTGGATACGACCTACCTGCAAAGTGTAAGTCAAGCCTTTCTCAGTGTTCTTGTTTCCAGCATGTGTTGCTGGTCTGCATCGTTCATTTTCCTTCAGTCTAATTCAACAGGGTATTCATTTTACAGAATTAGCAGTGGGATTTAATTAAGCATGTTCTGTAATAATGTCTTCCCCTCAAAGCAATACAGGCTTTTCTAAATGATTATTTCACCTATGCAATGAAAACTTACATGTCTCTAAAATATAAAGCATCTTTCATGTTTATTTTTTGCAAGCTAAAACCTATCCTTTCATATGCATAATAAAGGATTGGAAATGCTTTATGAAATATGAACAAAACATACATTATCATATTTAAGTTCTGCGGAGACAGTTTTTTGAAATGTTGCATATTTGATGTTCTTCATGCAGATTCCTTGACTGTGAATACTTTGAGGGCCCAGGAGATCAAAGTGATGCATTGTGTTTTCAGCTGCTGTGTAGTGTCCGATTGGCAATTACTGTGAAGGCATCTGTCACACTTTGGCTTTCGACAGAGTGCAGCTCAGTGCTGGAATGTTTTTGCACTTTGAAAGTGGAATTGTCAAAAATTTTCCTCCTATTTCAAGTAGGAAGATGGTTATTTGACTGTGTTGTGTAGATGTTGAGCTTGTCTTGGAAAACACTAACATGCTGACAGCACATTGGTCGGCCAGTCTATTATGTAAGAATATAAAGTAGGAAATCATTGCAAATTAGGATCTTACAGAATAGTATATTAAGACATGAAGATACAAATACCAGAAAAGCATTGCAGACTCCATGTAACTATAATTCAAGGTCTCTTTTTTTTTCTTTTTTTTGGGGTATGCAGGCTGCAGCAGGAACATGGCTCATTCAAAAATATTTAGATCTCTCTTAACTGTCATGTAAAATCAAACACTGGCTGAAGTAGCAGGTATCTCTCTAGGATCCTGTAGTCCTTAATGTCTTAGGTAAATATGAAAATTGTTTTCCCAGTCATTTTTTTGCCCTTTCTATGATGAAGAGAGTTTCCAATTATTTCCTTGACAGTGGTAATTTCTATGTGTGGGAAAACGTTGCTATATTTTATATGTAGTTTTACCACATAGTAATGGTCATTTATGAAAGGCTAATTTGACTAGAGGTCAGGGAAATTGAGAAAGATGCAAAGTAGTAGTTAGCTTGGGTTTGTATATGGCTCAAATCATCACCAGATTCCCATAAAAGGGATTGTTGGATGACACATCATAATTTACTCTTCTGGAGATGTTTGATGTTCAATTCTTCCCCTTTAACCAGAAAGTATCTCTGGAGGGACAGAAGAGCTGCTCATCAGTAGGTGCATAATTCTTTCCATGTATTTTAGTGATAGAAATTAAATACAAAGTATCAAGGCAACTGATGAGTGTTAGAAAGAGGAAGGGTCATGTCTGAGGTGTGACCTTCCTTTAAATCTTGCAGCAGTTCAGGGGGCTGTTCAAGTTAGATTTGAAAAATGGGATCCTGTTTGAAGGGTATAGGAAAATCTTAGTTCTTCATGTAGGAATAATAAACAAAACAATTAGAAAACCCATTATCACTTGAAGTTGGAAATAAAACCGGTAACCAGGCATGGGGAAAAACCAATATCCTTCCTAATTAGTATTCTTAGAAATTGAAATTGCATGTCTCTTTGTATTTGATCATGCATCAATATGAGAAGGGGAAAGGATACCTTTAACAGCAACTGGCAAGGGGAAAACATACCATTTTCATGCAGAGGCTGAGAATTAAAAACTCTTGATTTCTTAAATTTTTTTTCCTGAAAATATATTTGTGTTCTCACCAACTGTTGTTTTCTTTTACTTTTGCCTCTACAAGCTTTAGTTTGTAGGCTCATTAAATCAATGTACCTTTTAAACCATTCATCTGAAAGTGATCAAACAGTCAAGACTGGTTTCATATTTTAGAGAGCTATAAAGCTACTGGATATCTTTTGTCACTCTCTGTCACTTTGTCTTAATAGTATGACAGTTTAACTGTGGGAACTGTTTTACATATGACTTTCCTGAGGAAAGCAGCACTGTGACAGGAGGTCCAGACTCTCCCATCCAGATCCACTGTGAGGCAAGGTTGTGTGCCAGCAGTTTCCTGAAGGTTATGGTTGACTGCTAACTTCCAGCTTTCACGAGTAGTTTGCTTTTTATTGATCTGTTTGTGGATAGGGGAACAACTACAATAATCAATTAACACTTTTTTGAGTAGTGAACTATTCATTCTGTTGTCTGTTCTTCTTGTGACTGTAGTTGGACAAACAATTATAGTAAATGAAAAATGCATTTCTTATATGATGAATTGTTGTGTTTGGGGTTTTTTTTTTGTTATTTAACAGAATTCTAAAATGGTAAATTTTTTTTTCCTACTCCTGTGATTTTCCCATTTCAAGTTTTTGATCCTGAAATGCTTTGCTTAGAAACAGTTTGGTGAATTCAGCAAAGCTTTTCTGGGACACAGCAGCCTGTGTGTGCTGTATGATGCAGGACTTGGGTTTTAGCAAGGACTCCATGTTAAAAAAGGTTTAGTATTCGAAAATCATGCAGCATATTGCTTTGTTTCATAAATGACTTGGAAAAAACTGGGATTAAGTTTGGCACTGAAGGGAAGGTATGCTTTGTTAGGAAGGTAGTAGTTGGTAAATAAAAAACACTCTGGCCATCTCCTTTATGATCTATTGTATTTTTATTGAGTATTTTGCTATATTTACTTAAGTTAAACAAGAACAGGTCTGACAAATAACTTCTTCATAGAGGAAAAATGGAAAAATAATATCTGACTGAAAAATGCAAAGATTTAGGGTGTAGGCTGGCTTTCTGTGATTTGTTCTTGGTGCATCTGAGTCAGAAATCAGTTTGTGAAGTACACAAACAGCAAATGTTTAGAGAGAGAATACATAGAATAGTTAATAATTATCCTCTGCTCCTTACTGTAATAATGTGAACAGACCAAGATTAACATGTCTGTGGTCTGGAGATGTTTCTTTATGAACTTTTCAAGATATACACTTTTTTTATGCCAAAAAGTATTCTGTTTGAAAATAGAAAGGAAGTCAAACTGAGTTTTCTAATTACCAGTTAATGTAATGTTCAGTACAGTTTTACAGAAATCAGTGTAATCACCATCTGCCTCCTGTGCTGCAAAAGCCTACACAAAGCCCCCCCCCCAAATGCCAACCAAGTTATTTGCTGAATACATAATTTGGTTGATGTCATCTATTGTTGTTTTTCAGCGAACACCTATTCAGGCACCCAAGTTTTCATAGTGCTCTGGAGGACTGAAAAAGGCAGTGCCTTTTGCTCTGAGATAGTTTCCTTTAATGCTGTCCCAGACTGATCATCAATTATTTGACTTCTGTACTTCATATTGTTGTTCCTTTTAAAGAACAGTTCATTCTAAATATTGTACAGCTGATCTTCAAACATTGAGCAGTACTCTGATACTGACATGCTTTAAATAACAGATGAACAGTATCTGTTTAGAGCTCTACAAATGCTTGTTTTCTTTCTCATTTGATTAATAGTCTCAGTTGGCTCTACTGGCAGAAAATGGTCTGGATGTAAATTGTGTTTATGGCTGGAACGAGGGGTCCATAACAGCTTTGTGGATTGTTATCAGCTTGCAGAGGTTCACTATAAAAAAAGACTCTGTCAGGACACATTAGAAAATAGAGTCCCATTCTGCCTGGTATTTAACAGGCCTAAAAACAATTGAAAACCAGCACAGGCATGTGGTACCCTGACCCAGGCTGAAAAGGACCCCAAAACCAACTTTTTTCTATTGTTACCAAGTCTAGTAACAATTTTGTTATTTTTCTGGAAAATGTCTGATAGTAAAACTCCTAAATCTAGAAAGATAAAATCTTACAGCCTCTAATATGGGATAGAACCAACCATCAGTAAATCTGAAAGGTGGACTTTTGGTGGAGACACCTTGCTAGGCAGTTTCTAATACAATGGTTTATGTTCATAATAAGTCTATAATATTTAGAAAATTTTTTTCTGTTTGCTTGACATTTTTAGTACTTTAAGCACAGTCCCTGAGTAAATAGCATATATAGGAAGTCTTCTGGTCCAAGATCAGCCTGGAGTGATAATGTGAATGTGCTCTCAGAGACAGGTCCTGCTGTGAAATAAGTAGTTAGGAGAAGTGTTAGTATTAAACACAGTAGGAGGAATCAGCTTTTAAATTTGTTTAATCAGATTAAAAAAGTGGAGATTAAAAAGTAGAGATTAAATGTGTGCGTCTGTTATGTAGACATAACTTCCAGTCTTTAAAAGATGAATATTTGCAGGGTATTATTTTAAAGTAAGGCTGTAATGGTACTGATTTTTAAATCTAATTTTCTTGGAGATCACTTGCAGAGCTGTAATTAAAAGGTTGATTTATGCAGAAATGGAACTCCAAAACTCTACTGCACTACAAAACTGACCAGTTGGAAGCATGGGGCATAATGTTCAAGGATATTGCTCAGATTTCCAGGATTCCACAAAGAAGTTTGTTTACTTATTTTTATTACCTTGTTTATAATACAATACATTTTGTTTCAAATTATTCTAAATTTCTGGTATGTGAGGCTTGAAGAGTTGCTTTTCTCTGTATGGTTCTGAAGATTGTTCAGTTTGTTACCTCCCTATTTATTCTGGTAAAAGGTAAGTCTAGGAATTGAAAAATGTGTCTGGAAATTACAAAGGAAGGTGTAAAAGTGAACAATATGTGGACATGACAGGATTGCTTAGAGAAGACTGACTTGGCTATTAACTCTCAGTTGGTCAAGATTCTTGCATCTTCTCCCACAATTGATGCATAATTGACTGAAGTTTGATGAAATTTCAGTTAAAAAAGGTACAGCCTAAGGTGACACAATCATTAATAGCATATAAACTCATAAAAGTTAGGATAGTTTTCCAGCAGGGATGTATTCTTACTCTTTATCTTAGTTGAGTAGCCTGACATTATTGTCAGCCATATGCCCAAACTGCATGACACCTCCTGAGAAGGCAATATATAGCTGGAAAAACACAGGGATTTCCTGAAGCAGCACTGAGCTGCAGAAGCTCTTTGCCATCCCTTTAAATCATTATCATTGCTGATACATTAAAAACCAATTTGAAAATTAAGCAAAGCAAGTTAATACTAATCAAAGGTCCAAGACCCCTTTTTCTTGAGAGATATTTTTCTTTTTCAGATTCCTTTGGGAAAGGTTTTCTTTATAGTTAACAAAACCACTTACCACATATTTATGTGTTTTTCTTCTGAGTGGTTTCTGGGTTACAAAGGTTTTCTTAATAAGATCATAATATGTATTTTAAGACCATTTTGAAAGTAAGTGAAGTCATGTCTTTATTGTGTTTTAATTTGATCTAATTGGCTCCAGTCATCTTAATGACCTGCTGTATTCACCATGAACACTCACATACATGTCTGTACTGTGAATGTGTTGGAAGGGAAATATTAATGATTACCTCTTTGGTCCTAAAACCTCTTTAGATTTTAGAGAGGGTTTATTGTAAAGCTTTATAGCTTGTCTCTTCCTTATGTACACCCCCACACCCCACACACATAAGAAAAGGGAGAAGTTAGGACTCCTGGAGATGATGGGGAGTTTAACTTCATTTATTAACTTCAGCTAAACAAGTTCAAACATCTCCTTCTCTTCCAGGTCTGTGCAGGGTGTGTCATCAGTTTGGGAAGAAAAGGGACAAGTGCTGTAGTTACCAGAGGTTATGAATCAGCAAGAATCTTCCATCACAAGAGTTAATATGGTCTTTGTCCTTGGATTTGAGCCTAGCTCATAGACATTTTTTTAAATGGATAGATTCTTTAAAATTTAATTTGTGAATGGACCCAAGCGTGTGTTTGTCAGTGTTCTCTGCAGTGTCATGCTGTGGTTAACTCATGGCATGCTCTGCTGGAAACTGTCGTTTCACATCTAATTGTTTGGTTACAAATGTGTGTGTTGTGGCTAAAGGAAATGTTTTACTATTGATCCTCACTGCTAAATCTAAATCCTCCTCTTCTGGGCATTGCTTGTTACAGTCTGGTTACTGAATACTGAACTCCAGGACAGAAGTGGGCACTGAGAAATTTTAGAGGAGCCCTGAGCCATTTGCTCAGTAATTGGGTCCACCATTGGCAAAAATACAATGTGTGTGTTAATATGTTGTAATAGCAGGTGGTAGAAACCTGATGCCATGAATTTCCCTCCCTGGCCTTACTTCTGTAATTCTGGACAGCTACATTTTCTGCAAAGGTCTGATTTTCAGTGTTATTGAAAGCAGTCATAGAACTCAGTTTGCAGCATGGTGTGTTGGGGACAGCAGCCCTCACTATTTATCACAGTTGCTTGGCATCAGCATCCAGCACTGTCTGGAAATCCCCTTGATGGAACAGAGAGTGAGTTACAAGGTGTAAACACTTTCCTAATGCTTAATTTATGTGCAAGGTGCTATTTAAAATGTCTCCTAATTAGGTGCAAAATAATTTGCTGGAATATACCTTTCCACACTGGTGGTGTAGAGTCATTCCTCAGGTATGTTGGCACTGGAGAAGGACGTTGTGCCCCTTAAGGCTAATATATTTTATTTCCTCCATACATGGATATAGATGGTCCTTTGTACTCAAATAATGATAAAATGATGGAAAAGTCTAATGCATGGCAGAAAAATCAACAAAATTCCCATCACTACAGTTAGCTGACAAGGAGAAGGGGTTAGATTGGGTTAGAATGGAGATATTTATACTCCTTTAAGTGCAGTGGTTGATGCTCCCACTCTAATATGTTCCCTCAGTAGCCAAAGCCAATGCTCAGTATTTGAAAATTAATCTTTGATGCATGAGATTTTGTCTGCCTGAATTTTGCTTGTCTCATTTTAAATGGTGATAGAAATTGCTTACTGTAGTAAAACACAACATTAACCTCATAGTGTGTTGGCATTTTGTGATTTATGCTGGTTTAGTCTCTGAAAAATATGCAGCCTGTCTCCCAAACTTGGATTTAGCTTATAAAGTGTGTTGGCACAGGCTTGGGGCTCGAATCAGAACACTAACTGCTGATCCTCTATTTCCCTGGGGTAGGAAAAAGGTTTAAAATTGGAGCCCCTCAGAGGTCATTACCTTCATATAATTTCTTCAGATTAATAATGATTATATTATTGTAGCTGGAATGTTTTAAAAACAGTACTGCCTAATTTTCTTTCTTGAAAGCAAAGAATAGGATTCCTTTTTGTGCTGAAACTGCACATTACGCAGCCAAAAATATGACAAATTATTTGCAAATGGAAGTAATCAGATCATAAGTAATAAATAAGGATTTTCTTTCTAGTATTTTGAAATAAAGCAGAAAGAATAATACTAATCTGAAAGGTGCTGGGATATTTTTGGAGTTCTCCTTCACTCACTCACAAACCTTGCAGTTGAGGTTTAAAGTTGGTAATTTGGTTTTGGGTTTTTTTCTGATTATGTTTTGAAGGAATGATGCAGACAAAAAGCAGGACTGTTTTGTGAGTTCTTTATCTGTAATGTAATTGCTTTAGGCCAGGCTTAAGTGGATAGGATGAGAAGGTTATGTAAAATGGTTTTAAAAAGATCCTTGTTTCAATCAGCAGAGGAATTTTAGGCTGTTCCATGTAACAATGTTTTGAGCTATCTACTTAGGGTTTTTTTGTGAAAACTAAGGTCAAGCATTTGAAACATTTCTCTTTAGCAGGTGTGAGACTATGGGGTATAAATAATGTTTTAATTGCTGTAGGAAGGAATCTAAATACTGATTACTCAGATAGTAATAAGAAGTAGAATTGGTATTATTTTGTATGTTGAAGATGCTATTTTACTACTGGTGAAAAGAGAACATCATTGAGAATGTTTTGCCTTCAAGTATGGGGATCAAATTCATGTGGATTTTTGTTGTTGCTGCTGTTCAGCACTAGAAATTTGTTGCCCCTTTATTTTAGTTTCTGAGAGGACCCTCCTTTTCTTAATACTGCTTTCAGACAGATTTTTTTCTTAAAGTTTTGACTTGACATGCAAGTTGAGGACCATACACTAGGGATTTTTTTTCATTTTCTAAAATTCTCAGATTAATTTCTTCCTTTTTTGGAAATTTTGATGATGATGTAAGTTTTTGGTGATGTTGTAAGTTTTGATGATGTTTATGAAGATTCTTGAATTGTTATTAGTGATTTTTTACCTTCTTCAAACATAAAAAAGCCAAAGCAAGTGATGGAGGGAACACATTTACATTACTGTATATCTGTAGCTCTGTGCAAGCTAGTCAGGGTTGCAGATTATTTACACCATTGCATGGCTTGCAAGTGTTGTACCATTTATTCTCCTCTGAGTAGATGGCAATATCTTTTAAATTATTGGCTAGTAAGAAAAAAGTATATTCTGGACTTGGTTCATTTTTGGCCATTTACAGACTGCTTGGAGAAGTTTTTAATGATTGCAGCACAGGGTTCTCAGCTTGCTGAACTTGGACTGAAGTTTCACTGCTGGGAATACAGAGGAGCTTTGAAATCCATCATCTGCAGGACACAGCAGTCACTCTGATCTGGGATTTAGACTTTTCTGGATGTATTTAAATGTTAACAGAAAACTGAAACTGTGACTTAAAAGAGTCATCAGTACTCCAAGGGACTGATAATAGTTCTAGGACTAGGTTTAGGAGGAAACTGTATTAATGAAAGATCTCATACTCCCAATGTCAACTTTTTATGCCTGTTTCTGCCCATGTATTGGTTTGTTGGTGAGTATAATTTGTATAATATAATTAAACAACTGTCACCAACTTTGAATTACATCTTCTTACATACTCAAATAGCTATTTGTCATGATATGAATCTCTCTTCTGGCTCCTTGGGAAAGTGAGTTATACTGAATTTCCTTTAACACAGTGGTCTAAATTCTTGTATTTCCTAGAGATATGTCAGAGAGATGGACAGAGAAATGTCTGACCATCTTAATGTTTCAACATGACGATGTGTTGGAGCATTACTGCACTCTTCTAAGTATGCTTCCGATTTAGTTTTTCAATAAAAATAGCTGGTAACTTTCCAAGGCTTATAAATAAATGAATAGATAAATACATAAATGTAAAATGCTTTGCAAGACTAAAAATAACCCCTTTGATATCCGATTATAGCTATGTCTGTCTGGATCACTTTTTTTTTTTTTCCAACTTTCTCACTACACTTTCAGTATAATTTTGTACAATGTTTTCATTAGAATTAAAATACATGGGTTGGTCTTGAGAAAGTAAGAATACAATAAGAATATTGTTTAAATATATGATAGTCTTCATGGACTGTAAACAGCAGGTCATCAAGACAAGACTATAAACTGTTTGAAGTACCCATGAACACAACAGTTTCTACTGAAGCGTTTTTGTTTTAACAGCTGCATTATTCAATTTTAATCCTCCAACAGAATTCGGGAAGCTCTACATGTGTTTATATGTAACACAGGGAGGGGGAAAAAAACCCTTGAGACTCTGAGAGGTGTCATGGATGCAAAATAATGTCATGTAACATGTTATTAAAAGCCCGCAGTTTCTAAATGTAAAATGTAATGCAAAAATACATTATCTGAAAGCCTGCAGTTTTGAAAATCACAATTCACTCAAGTAAAAGATTGCATTTATGTCAGGTGTAATCCTGTCAGAGGTGTAATCTTGTTTAAAACCACTTCTTTTTTTTCCACAAAATGAAGGAGAAATGATCCCAGGGAAGACTTCATTTAAAGTTAGTTTGTTGCAATATTGCCCTATTTGTTAGAAGCTGAAAGTGAAGTTAATGCAAAATTGACTGGGAAGCCATGGATATTGTTAAATTCTTTCACTTTAGAGAGTTGAACAAAACAAATATGCAAAAAAAAAAGTCACTTTAAATCACAATCTTACACCTGGCAAAGAAAGACAATTTCTGAGAGTGTGTTTTGCTTTTGAATGTTTGTCCTTAGCCAAAGGAAGAATATAAGGCTCCAGAACTGCCAGATCCCTGCTATGTGCTTGTTTTTTACAGGATATAAAACCGGCCCTCTTTGGTGTGATTTATTGCTGAAGAATATTTATTGCCTGTCTTGCTTAAGTACTACCACTATGTTAGCTTGGGAATAATTAGGGTAGAAGTAAAGAAAACTTGTATTATACAGGTGTCCCACCATGGGCAATTCAAAGGCATCAGAGAAGATGCAGAAGGTCCCCGATGGAGGTTTCTGAGTCTTTCAGATACATGGATATCCTTTTTCACCTACATATCCACAAGTCCTCTTTCTGTATGGAACTTTAATTTTTCAGTTGGAGTATCTGGGTTTCTCTCTACTGTTCTCCAGATACTTTTTGCCTAGTTAATGTAACTTCTAACACTTCAAGATCTCTAAAACCACAGTAAGATTTCCTTTCTTTTTTTTGTTACATCTCTTTGTTGTTGATTTGAGACAATGCTTTATTTAGCTTTCCTACCAGCTGGTTGTGTCAAAAAGAGCAGTTAGTTCATGGGTCAGAGAATCCCTTGTGATCATACACAGAGGATGAGGCTGAAAATGAGAAAGGGCTTCTTTGGGCTTTTTTTTTTTAGTAACAATATTTTAGAGGCCCAGTGACCATGAATCAGAAATGAGTAAACATGAATGAGTAAATCCTCTGTATGGCAGACAGAGCATTTCTGAAAGGAAATCCTCTAAGGTGGAACAAACCCTCACCTCGTATACAAAAGAGCTGGGGGCTCTGGCCTTTTCCCCATGTTCTGATGCTGCTTGGTATGTTGTGTTTGGCTGGAGCATATGAAGAAATTGTAGCTTCAGAGCTCATTTCACTGCTCTTTCCAAACTGCTCAGAGTCACCCTCATACCTTCAGGGATGAAGAATCTAATTGCTTGTTTAAAATTAAGCAATACCCCTCTGTGTGTGTAAGCTACACTAGACAGACACATGGACTGGCATGACAGCCATGAGAAGGAGAAAGTTTCCAAATCTGATTAGGCTGACTGTTTTTTAGTAAGAAAGGAACATTCAGGTTTTGGAGTATTCTGTGCTTAATTCTTTGAATTAATTCCAACTGTGGAAGTGACTTTTGTATCAAAGTGATGCCCGGTGAGGACAAACTGAGGGTATTAGAGCAGTTGGAGTAATCCATTGAGCTGGCATAATTTGATAATAATTTCCCATCACTCCTATTCCGTGTTGGATTTGAATCAGAACTGTATAATCAATTGCTCTGTAACCCTTTATCTAATCTGCTTCCTTCTAAGAATCCTATTTTATTAAATAAATTGTGATTCATATTAGATGCAGGTGTGGTAAGTTCCTGTCTTGTGTTTTTTCAGCAGTCTGAGATTTTGATGTACCCCTGTAGGGTGAATGAATAGTTTCCTAGTCTGTGTAGTTTTTTAGGGAGTGAATTCAGTGTCTTCAAACCTGGGAGAACTTTAGACAGAACTGGTTGCACTGAGCCCTGCTCTGAAATAAATGCTTCCAAGGTAGTGCCCCTTTTAGCCTCATGTGCAAAACACATGTTTGTTCCATTCTTACACTTGCCTCACTTTTCCATGTTATCTAACCAGTCAAACATATGTCCCAGCCTATGGCAGAGGAATTCAATGGGTTTCTTTAAAAGAGGGCTTTGCTTTTAGCCATTACCTTCAGGCCCTCCTTAATACAAGCCAGTGACAATGCTCATTTGAATTATTATGTGTTTTATTGAAGAAATTGTAACGAGGATGTGCTGTTGATGTTTGGATAACAATGTATTTACCTGCCAGTGTTTTAAATGATAAGAACACCTCTCTTGGCTTACAGTATCTGGATGCTCAACATCGGGAGTGATGATGTGGCTCCAACCCCAGCATCCAGTATATATTGCACCTTTAGCCTCCAAACTGGTAAAAGGGCAGGCATACAATTAACAGTGTACAATTAACTACAGTTTCTTCATTACATGCTGCTCCTGGCAAGTATATCATCCTTCTCCTACCTCTGAATTTTTCTACTTCAAGCTTTCCTTCCTCTTTCCAGCATTTTATTGTGCAGTTGCTTCAAGTGGTGATTTCTCAGTGTTATCGTTGGGTATTTTCTGGGATATTTTATTCTTCATCTGTTATGTACCTTGTTTTAATATATGCATTAAGAAGGTAATAGGCTTTTTTTTCTAATATGAGATGTGCTATGTGCCATACTCTCTTCCATACATTCAGGGAATCCCCCTTCATTTTTACCAATCACAGCTCTTGAAACATGGCTTGTGTATCAATTATCAAACCATACCCATTTTAAAATTAATTTATTCTTCTTCCTGCCTATCAGATATTGAGAAATGGTTGACTGTAATTTCTCAAAGTTGCAAGAACTAGTCTAAGCTTGCCTTCTGATCAAATAAAGTCTTAAGACATAATGCTTTATAACAGGCCAGACTATGATTAAACACTTGGAGTTTTAACTTGTGAATACTTGACCAAATAAATGCCATAATCAACTGGAATAGATGGCATGTGATTTGCTGGGTGTGAAAGTTGTTCTTTCTTTCTTT
>WBNO01024601.1:0-12476 GCA_013400575.1 Peucedramus taeniatus
GAAAGCTTCAGAATAGATAATATTAAACTATTTGACAAGTGTTCATTCTAGGGGAATTACTAATGCATTTTTCTTAATTATTAACATTAAACCCTAAAGTAAAATAATCTTTTCTTAAGACTAACTATAAGAAATCTGAGAATTCTTCAGCAGCTTCATATCATCTTCAGAAAATAAATAATGAAATAAAAATATTTTTTTTTACAAATGTACATGTCCTCTGCCACTAGAACTGATCACGTCTTTTCTGTGTAATGCAAAGAGGTTTGTAATAAAAAGACAGATGTACATAGACTGTAGATGAAAAATAAGCTGTACCCAATCCAGTACTGAGTATAAGCATTCTTGACAAAAACAGTTCAATGTATCCCATAAACAGACAACTGCATTTTCTTGCTATGTTTGGAGAGAGAAGATAGTTTTAACACAATGGAGAGGACTATGCTCAGGAAACAAAAAACATTTTCCAGCTTACTGCTGGAAGACTCCATAAGTCTGCTCATAAGACTCCAGTGCATTCCCATGTGTTTCAAATTTTTATTCTTCAGGGTTTTAACTCTACAGAACAGAACTTCAAAGTTGCTTTAGGTGTCACTCTTAAGTGTTAGTGTTAAGACAGGCAATTCATCTTCCTGTTGTGCAGGTACAAAATTAGATTCTTAAGAAATCAGCTTTTAGAAAGAGTGGTTTAAGTGAAGCAGGAGCAAAAGCCCATGCAAAGCAGTCATGAGACAAAAAGAGACAGAACTCATCCCTGCATAATGACACATTATTATTTGAGACAGCATCTAGTTCCTCAGAAAGGGTTTTGCAGATTCATTTGCTAAAATCCTTTTTAAGTTGTAAACGAAAAGAATAATGGAGAATCTGAAAGATTTCCAAGTCATAGCATAACATAAGTTTAAACCAGCTAAATATGTCAACTATTCTGTTAGAAGACAAGCCTTAAGAACCCTGAAATAAAAAATTAATATAGTAATAGTTGGCTTTCCTTAAAAAGTATTTTTATCACCTCTTTGAGCTATTACTATTTCAGTCTTTTAGTGAGACGGGAGTAGGTGTTTAGAAAAGATGCCTAGGTAGTTGGGAAAAAATGCAAAAAACGTGGTTAGCATTTTTCTTGACTATTTAAATTGTTTTCTTGTAAAAAGATTTATTTCTTGCAAAAGTTATTCTAGGTAATTATTGCCATACACCAATTCGTGTATCTGTTTCCAAACAAGAAGAAGTCTTGAGACAAGACACTGAAGAAACAGAGAAAATAGCAAAGTCAATACAGACCTACTGGATTTTGTAACCATGTATTTTCAGCCTTCTAAGAAGAAAGTGCTAATCTTGTGCTCTTCTATCCTAAGGCAAAAATTCACAGGGTCAGCTGCATAAGGTTAAGCTGCCAATTCTCCTACACAAAACCAGCTTTATTTTCACCCTTACCTTCCAGCTTTAAAAGGTTATTTTCTGCTTTCTTCAGCTCAGTTTTTCAGTGTGGATTCATAGTTGATATTACTTAGCATATCCTCATAAATGTAAGTGAGATTAAGCTAAATTTCAGTGCTTAGAAAAGATTGTTAAATATACAATTAAGGATAGAGACAGACCATCAACATATATCCTAACCTTAAGAAAGACTGGCATTTTCACTTTTATCCTTTTTGTGTACTTTTTTTTCAATTTAATGTGTCTTTTGGTCATATGTAGCTCCCATTTCAGCAAACATACATTTGCTCAAATAAACAGCAGCTTAGTTTGAAAATTGTACATGAATCTCTAGTTCTACAAAACCAGTCACTCCGTGACTATGTGAGGGGCAAGCACACCAGAAAAGGATGAGGGTGCACCTTGACTTTACAGTTCTACCACTGTTTTACCAATTCTACTGTTAATATGCTATATTAATACTGATAAAAATTTTCATCCTTTTTCAAATTAAAAAAAAAAAGTAAAATTCAGACCTGTGTCAGCCTGAAAATCTGGAATTCACATCTGAACTTACTCCATGTTATACAGAATTTAGAGAAATCTAACCCAGTGTTACACATAAAAGGGAATTGTTTGTTGGAACTGAATTAACATAGTTTCATCATGCTGAACTTCACATCAGACTGTTCTGCACCTATGGATAGGTTGCTCGTGTCAATTTTCAGATATAAACCTCACATCTCAAAATCAGACTTTTTCTGATATAAATAGAATTCAGGTAAAACCTCATTTAGCAACCTGACTCTTTTGTATTTTAGTCACTTAGAGCAACTTTGAAGAGAGAGGCACTCTCTTTGGAGAGAGGCACTACACATCAGCAATACACAAGAGTGTTTGGCCTCTGCATTGCTCAAAGAATAGTCATGGTTGTGGGATGAGTTATTCATTTCCTAAGGTCCCTGGGAGTGAAAGTGCCTTTTCCTTGCATGATATCTTGATTGCTTCAGAGTAGTAAGTGTATCCAAAGCTGCCTATTTCTGCCACAGTCCAAGTGTTTAGAATCCTAAAGACTTTATTAAGTGTAGAAAAATCTATATGACCCCTTCTTCTAGCTCTGGCCTGCTGGGATTCACAGCGGATGTGTGAATACTCACTTCTCAGAGAGGAAAGCTATTAACAGTGCAAGCTGTTCTGCTGCTTCTCTCATCAAGGTGGTTTCTATATTTGGGAGAGTTCGTGGGGTTGCTGGAAGCCCTGTTCCCTTCTGCTGTTATGACCCTACTTGTTTTAATAGTTGAAAGACAAGAGGAGATCAATGAGAAAGAAACTCTGCTCTCTTGTCACAGACATCTTTAGCAGAAGAGAAAGAAATCCGTCACTGTCCTGCATGCCCCAGCAATCCTGAGTCGAAGGCTCAGGTGGAAAGATTGCCCCGACTCAGGAGAAAAGGTGATGGTTTCCCAAGAGTGATCAGTCTATGCTACCAGTAAATAAATATGAAGTAGTATGCATGCTAGTTATACTAATTAAAGGTTTAGCTAACCCCTGTTTTAGCACTGCCCCTTTCCTCCTCTCCTGTAATGTGCAAGCTGAGATTTGCTTTACTGAGAGAGGCACCTGCAAATCCTGCGGAGGGATATAGGGTGTCTGAACATTGAGAAACCAAATACTTCAAACAGCAGGGCTGGGAACATATTTTTGTGGATTAAAGACTAATCCCTTCCTGCAGCTAAGGCTAAAATTGGCACAGTGCTCATTTCTTCCTCTATCTTCAGTTCATTGGAAAATTATGATAACATTACTGCTAAGACTGGACATAGTCTAGTATACAAACAAGTTAATGGGAAGCATAGCCTTTGTAATTACATTTTCCTTATTTCCAAGTATTATTAAGCCAAAAGCATGTATTAGCTTCTAAATAACAAAGGCTATTCATTTGCAGTAAGAAATGAAATTATGAATGTTGCATAATGGAGAAAGGCAATGTTAGGTGTAAGTAATATACAGACTCTTCATTTTGATGTACAATAATCATGATATTAAACCCAAATAGAACTCTTACCTGACACCTTAATGAAAAATGAAAAAAAGGAAAAAACCCAACACAATTCAGAGCTTTATTAGAAGCAGGAGTCGCTGCAAGACTGAACAGACCACAAAGTATAAACATAGTACCATTGAATGCAACTGGAGAAATTAAAGTTGTTGAAAATGCAATATGTCTGTATAATTTGCATTTCTGGAGGCCTTATTTTTGGGATGAAGGCAAGAGCATGTAAGAGCAATGAAGGCAAAGTGATGCAGGACTGCAGGCTACTGGTGCTGGGTTGCTGCAGGGTTTGCTAGCCAGGACATCTCAGACTGGTGTTTCCTGCTGCCTCACTGCCACTACAGTCAGCTTTATGACCAGGTTAACTCTAGCTCTAATATGTACACATACTTACATTAACTTATTTCCAAGATCCAGCCTGTGTATGAGCATTTAGCTTACTGGCACAACATCCAGCGACTCATTACTCTGCTCAAAATAAAGTGCTTCAGCAGAGCAACTTTATCATCTTCTTGCTTTCAGTACATGGAAAACCTGAGATTGAGAACTGTGTGATGAACCTCAAGTGGCTTTTATTAAAGAAGATCTTTATTTCTTGGCAGTTTAACAGCTGCGGTAAATGCCTGAATGCACGCTCAGTGGATACCTAGAAATGTACCAAGAAATATAGTATCCCTGATACCATTATTACACAATTTACTGTGAATGTATAAAGTTCTTCCATGTTTCTATACTACTGTATTGCAGTACTGTATTCTGAATTGTATTGGTGAACCAAAAGTGTCCCATTGCTGTTGGTATATTTTTTAAGATTGAGTCAGTTTATAGGGTGTGAAGTTCTGGTCAACAGTGGCTAGTTATGATAAAAAAAAAAAAAAAGAAACAGAGAGACTAATTTTTTGGTGGTGCTCAAATGTTATAAAATGGTAGAAATCCATTGAATGAGCAATTTAAGCAATTTAAGAAATTAAATAAATGGGGCTAATTTCCAGAGAAAAAAAAAAAACAACCTTTATAGGGTCCCATCTGAATATAATGTTTTAGACCATTAGCTTAAGTGTCAGAGAGGCAGTAAGTTTCATAAAATGATACAGTAACACTCCTCCAGTAGGTAATGTTCCCCATTCATAGGTAAGTGCATGTAGCATATATAGAGAGGAGCCTGATCCTGTTGAACAGAAGCCAGCAATCAAGAAGTTAATTTGGAGAGGGCTCCATGAACCACAGTGCCCTTTCTTCTGTTTCCATTAGCCTGTAGAAACATAGCAGTGACAGATCTCTGAGAAGAATTGGGATGTGCTTCTATTTTTCTAACACAATATATTGTAACATTTTACAAATAAATGAAGTTTTCCACTGAGGAGGGAATTTTCCTCTGTCTTTTCTATCATAAATGGTATCATCTGGTGTAATGAGGAGAACTGGAACTTATTAATATCTGCCAATATCTTTTCCTCCTGCATCACCTCTTCAGGATTCTTATCTGCACAAAAGTTTCAGTTGTAGAATTGCTATGGTTGTTACAGTACAGAGTTACAGTTTTTTTTTTTTGAGATATTGTCTTAAGCAATACTTTTTGATACTTATCTGAACATTGTGAGACAGAGAGATGCCTGTCTTCCAGAATTTAATTTCTTGTGCACTAATTGCCTTGGACCTCAACAGGAATGTTTTCACACATCAGTCACAATATAAACAACTCAGTTATTTCAAAGGACACCAGTACCAGCAAAGTCTCCTTTTCTGTCTTTTGTAATTGTCCCATTTAAAAAAAAAAAAAAAATTACCGTTAAGTAGCAGTCCATGAAGGTGAGTCATGAGATCTGTTTACCATAAAGCAAACCACATAAGTGTTTCCTCAGGACTAGGATATAGGTTGGTTTTATTTGGTGTATACCCAGCAAGCTATCATTGCCTGATCACACCAAAATAACTTAAGTTATGCAAATGAATTTGAAGCTGAGTATTCTTAGATGGAAGTTTGGTCATATGGTAATTTAAGTGAAGGATGTGGCACTAGTATCCTGTGCTGGATGATATATAACCCAAATAACCTTTAGATATATGTATCTCCTTAATTTTAGACCACAGTCAGGAGAGTATCTATGTGTATATGTTTGATGAAATTAAAACAAAAAGTAAAATGTAGTAATTTTTAGAGACTTGTTTTCTGTGAATTGGAAAAGAAAGTAATCCACTTCTTTATTACCTACTGATTCAGTGTTGGCGAACACCAAGAGGGAAACTAAATCCCCATGTGGGGCATTCCCTTTTGAAATAAGCCGTGAAGACAGTTCTGGAGAAAAAAGAGATGCTTGCAGCAGATCATGAAGCAAGTGATGGGAGACCAGCTCCTGCCATTCTTTAGAAGAAGCTCCTCAACAGCTGATGAAGGTGCTCTCTGGTCTATGACTTGGTTTTACAGCAAATAAAGAGTCCCAGAAGGAACTTCGATCTGCAGATTAAAATCAGTGGAGAAAGGTAGCAGCCACCTTCTGTGCAAGCAGAGGCAGGTGAGTCTGTCTGTAAAACATCAGATATGTGCAGAGAATCTATCATCACTTCACAAGACATGTCAGCACTTCAGCAAAAGCTCCCTCACTCAGATTTTACTGGCATGCAAATAAGAAAAACAGCAGCAGCTGACAGCAGATGCAAATCCAACCTGTGGCCCTTGCCTGAAGATTTTCTTGGAATATGGCCTGTCAGATGTCGTACTTCATTCTGGGGAATCCTTGTTACTATGCTGCTAGAGCAAAAAAACACACTGACAACATAGAGCCAGGTTTCTCTCCATCTCCATGACCCTACAATAAGGGTTTTCTTTCACCTCTAATCTGACTGTTCAGGTTCAAGAATCAGGAGGGGGCCAAAGCATGTTCATATGGGCCTGGTCACATGTGGGAAACTCTGGCAAGTTCAATATTATTGATCACTCCACTCCAGCATTGCACAACCAGATGAATAGCGATATGAAGAAGAAGTAAACTGCTTTTCTGACCCATAGCCAAGCAAACACATTGGTTGTAAAGGACTTAAGTCTTTGATGAAAGAGCTTTCTGTCATAAAGCTTTCTTTTAGTGGATGAAACACACACCCTGGGCTCAATAAGAGCTGTCTGTGTACTCCATTAGTTCCAATAACCATGCAGTATCTTTAAAACAAGGCACTCCAAAGTTTTATGACCTTTTAATTTTGAAAGAATTACTGAACATATGTTCAGTTCATTAATCCTTTAAAACATTAGTATTGTGGTCATTTTTCTGAAAAATGGGGACATATGAGTTATCTCTCTGTGACTTTTATAAAAACTAAACAAAAGAGCTTTCAATAATAACTGAGAGGAGACAATGAAGTAAAGTGACCTCTTAGTCTCAGGGCATGGTCCTGTGGGTCATGTTACAGTGAAATTTTGTGGCTGATTCAGCCTCATAAACCCTATATGAATAGAAAAGTGTAAAAGAAATGCTGATACCATCTTAACGCTAATTGCAGTAATATGAGGGTATAATTTTCTCTGCTATTTAATCTGGTACAGTAATCTGTGCTGCCCTGGGAAATTTTAAATCTCATGGGGAAAGAGGAGTGAAGAGGAAGGGAAGACGTTTTCTGTCTTATGTATAAAAAGAGCACAGTAAACTGAATTAATGTTCAGAGAGATTTCACAAGCTCTTTAGAGCATATTAAACCAATTATTTTCATGTGCTAAAATATGTGACTGTAGTATGCTTTACTCTGTGCCTTCAATCCCTGCACTTTGCCCAGTTATTTCACTATGCAAACAGCTGCAAACCCAGCTTTTCATCCTCCCCTGTCTAATTTTTTTTCTTGTCATGTATGCCTTGGATGCCAAGGTCACCCAAGCTAAGGTTTGCCATTGTAGTGTGGGTTTCTGACTGACATTGTGCCTTGTTCTTTCTCTCAAGTTATTGACATGCATCTATATTTCTCTTTATTGTGTGTTTGAAATGCAGATTTCTCCTCTCTGTGCTGCTGCACAAAGAGCTGGTGCCTCCCAGCAGAGTATCACCATTTTTGCTGTCCAAATGTCCTGGGGCAGTGCCTCCTGCAGCTACGGTATCTCAACTTGGGAGTAGCACATCCTTGACCCATAAAAAATAGGCTTTTTGCCTAACTTTTGACCCTTCTACACTCTTCAGATTTGAGGCAAGCCCTGCCCATCAATGCACATATGAACCATGGCCATTGTGCAGCACGCTGAGATTTGGACAGCTGAAGGAAGAGCTAAGCGTTTAGAGGTAGACATGGCTTAGCTTCCCACGTAAAATGATTAGGAGAGTTTTTGCAGAAGGGATGAAGGTTTGCCACCACTCCTTTTTCATGTGCATTTTTACTTAGAGAATGCCTTTAGAACAGCCCGGTCACTTTGTCTTACTATTTCCTGTCTTTACAAGCTTTTCTTTTCCCCATCTTCTCTTTTGCAGTCTTGGAAAGTCATAAGCTTTTGTATACTATGGACCCATTTATTTCACACTTCCCCTGGTGGCTGTCTCCTGCCACACTGTTTTCATTTCTCCTCTTTCACTCTTCAGAGCTCTCCTCTTGCTTCAAAGGCAGACTGTAGTGCCAGATCTACACCTTCACTCCAGGTGTCTGTATTTTGGTTCCATGATCTTCACAGTCAGCCAGTGAGCTGCGCATTACACTATGCAAAGACAGAAGAGTGGGGAGGAAAATCGAGTGTCTAGGACTTCTGAAGTCCTACCTCAGAGATAAGGATGTATGGAGACAAGATTGCACTTCATAAGTCAAAGCATTTTTTCAGGTTTATTCTTTTTTTATAGACTGATATGTGACTTGTGGATGGGAAGCGGTTTTATTTGCATTCTGGGGATTGTCCCTGGACACAAAAACATATGGCTATGGCTGGCTTTTGTGTACACTGTGTGGCCAGCAAAATTCATCTAACACATGGAGACTTGTCCTGCATGCAGCCAAATAATTCATTTCTGCAACGTGTTGTAGAAAAGCAGTATCATGGACCCATGGTCATGACAAGGAGGTCACAAAGCTGAAAGGTATACTTGGGCTTCAGCTGGGCTATGAACCAGTCCTTATTAATGAGGGATCACTGAGGAAAACAGGTTAAAATTCATACAAAGAATCCCTGCAGAATGCTTATGTAGAGCTGGTAGAATTTAGTTTAAACAATATTTGCATTCTGCTTCAGTAGAAAAATTCAGGATTTGGGATTATTATGACAGTTTTTTCCTGCATTGTTCCACAAATCATAAATCTATTCAGCTTCCTTCTTTCTTCATTTTGAGAAAGCCCCAGGCGTTCTTGAGCAAGAGGTCAGTGAGGCTTGGTACTGCTTCTCATTTAAGAAGGAAGAATCTCAAGGCTTTCATATTTACTCGCCTTAGGTAAATATCACCACAATGGTTTCAAGTGAGGGAACTAGTCATGGTGGTGGCTGTGCATTATGCTTTCTTCCCAGTAATGGTCCACTTTAAAAAAGAATAAATCCTTTGCAGAAGGAAAGCTATGCTGTGCTCACATGCAAAGAAAGAGCTGTTCTTCCCAGCTGTCTACTACCATATCTGATGCAAAGTGGCAGAATCACACTCAGTCTATTAGTAATTCTCACTCTCCCACTAGCCCCAGCTGGATTAAGGGAGGAGGGGGAAGAGGAAGGTTTGCATTTGCCTTGAAATTCTACAGCATTTACATGTGTGCCAGCCCAGCCAATCTGAGTACCCATCCTCCATGCTGCATTCACAACAACTCTACAGCATGAAATGACTGACACCCAAGCCCCACATGAACAGATTTTCAACCAAATGACTCCTTCCAGGACACTTCCATTGGTATACTACTCACACGGGTGTTCCATCTTGATCTTGCCACTGCTCTTGAGCACTTACCAAAGTTTGTTCTGTAGCTTCAGGGCTTTGAGATTAAGGATACTTTGATATTAGTCAGTAGTCAAATTACTGCAAACTCCCTTTTCACTAAAAGAACTAGATCAGGAATAAAATATCCTCCCACACTACAAAAAACAATTTATTCTTTTCAATCTCTTAATGAATCCTGGGGTTAATTACTCATTGAAAAAGAGCAGTCTAAGACTTCAAATATTGTTTATGCTCATGAAAATTGCATAAAAACCTTGCTCTTTAAGATTCAGGCGTCAACTTACAGTTAAAAAATTTTGTTGGTGATGAGTAGAATTCCTCCTCATCAAAATCAGTTAGTGCTTGTAAAGTTTTGGAAGGAAGATATTTCAATTTATCACTAGAAATAATCTAGGTCAATTGCCTCCCTCAATAGTTGTCTGTCTTCCTTTTCCCTAGCTACTGTTCCTAAAGTACAGAGAAAGCTGGTCTCCTTTTTTAAATGTGTATTTCTGCTTGTTGGTTTCCCAAGTGAGAAAGATAAATGAGATTTATTCACAGTACTGAAAATCAGAGGCTTGATTCCTGTTACAAACTGTTGGCTTTTTCTCATTGCAATTCAGAGGTGGGGAGACGCCCTATAAGACAGCACCTTGTTTTCATTAAATGCAAAAGTAAAGAAATCTATGTTGTTTAAGTAGTCGCAGGAGTTAGGTTAGGTTTGTAAGTAGGAAGACCTAGTGTGATTAAAAGAACAAAAACAGTTTTACAAGGAGTCACTACTGAGCTGTATTTCCCCTGGAAGTCCCTTCCGTACTGATGTGGAACGATATGTCTGCAGCAGGAGGTGCGATGGGGAGTGGCTGCTGCAGCAGCTGGTCTCATCTGGAGCAGGGCGAGAGCCAGGGACACCAGGAGGATGACAGAGCCTCAAAAGCAGTGGAGCTGGCCACACATAAGGAGATTTATGGGAAAGGTGTGTGTGATGTCTTGTTATTTGTAACTCTTCAGCAGGCACCTCCAAACCCATTCACAGGCAGTAGGTACAGCTTCAGAGGGCAAGTCAAGTCAGTGTTGTGCTACCTTTGCATGGCCTAGAGCTAGGAGTGGTTAAAATTATTTAGGCTTAAACTCAACAGAATTTATCTATGAACCTTCTTGTGTCTGGTGGATACTGGACCATAACCAGCATGGGAACAGAGGATTTTTTCACATCACAGTGGCATTTCTACAATTAACCCTCCATACCAATACATTCATTCATCCTCCTGCTAAAGCTATCTTTTGGTATCCAGCCAGTACACCCCCTTGGCATGTTTCCAACTCAGGAAAAACGAAAACAACCTCAAGAGTAAATTAAGCATTTGTACGTTAAATCACAGAGCTGGAGCAAACTGAAATCTATTAGAAATTGGAAGATGGGGATGGAGAAGATTGGGAATCCTTCTGTCAGCTGTTTATTTGCCAGATCCTTACTCAAGTCGCCAGATTCACATGCAGAAAATTTTCTAGAATGCTTTATTGTCTTATGTTTTTTCAAGAAATATGGTAAAATGTTACGTAACAGGGACTACCCAGAAAGGACATATTACAGTTTGCAAAGCCCTACCTTGTACTGCAATCTCTAAAGAAAACAGCTTTTCTCTACCACCTGCAGAATAAGAAAAGTAAACCCATGGAATCTGCTCTTTAGGTATTGTTTTGGCCAACAAACTTTTTGTAGCACAAGAGCACACCATTTTTCATCTCCTTTGACTCAGGTGTTTATTATTTACTGGATTAATGCTTTGTTGAGGTGGATAAAGGATAAGTGCATTAATTTTTAATTTCTCCATCTGGCTTTTGATCCTTTGTGGACTGAAAGAGCTCTTTCTTGGACATCTTTTCTTTTACTTTCAGGGAGCCTACAGTCTTGCTGAGGATGCCTTTCCTCACACTTGGTCTTTCTGAACCCCTGAGGTACTGGAGAGCACAGATGATCATTGTATTCTGAAATGGGTATATTCAAAAAAAGCCAGTATTTTTTCTGAAAAAGTATTTTTGCTTCCATACATATATATTATTCACAAATATATTGTACAATATCAGACGGAAACATGGATATAGACAGGTCCAATCTGGGTTCGCTTTTAACTGGACTGGAATAAAAGCTTCAGCATTGCCACAAACTCCTACCTTTGGTTCAGAAAGAAAAGCTAGGAGAAAATGCCCCACGGATGTGGCAAGGATTATAAGTACATAGATCTGGGCAGTGATAGTACTTTCTAGTAGCTAGTATGACAAAGTTGAATTGTGAAGTATACTGTTGTGAATCTATAGCAGCTGATGAAGTAGTCTTATGTTAGTCTTAAGTCTTATCTTAAAATGCTTACAGGATTAAATCCTAAAGAAATATCACAATTCACTAACCGCAGAGCCCTTATTCAGCCCTAGTATGCTATTATCTACATACCAAACTCTTTCTGATGAAAACACTTGGATTAAATGTTGTGTATTGTGTTGACCAGACTATTAACACAGCATTTGCAAGTTGGGGGTGAGTATCAAGAGAAGAAAAGAAAGAAATGTTGTATTTCACAAAGTGCATTTTCGACTGACCCAGTTCCACTATCAGTGTTCATCTGCAGTCTGGATAAATATCGCTCCATAAACAGAGTGGGCAAAAGAAAATGCATAAGTAAAATCTGTGACAAAGGAAGCACCAAGCAAAGTAAAAAGCAAGAATAAATAAAACAAAACCATTAGAAGGTAAAGGTGAGAGGGGAATCAAGCATATTCAAGTCATATTGCAAATAAGTTTGGGAATAATTCTGAAGTGGAAGAGTAAACATTGCTTTCTTGTCTGCAGTCTGAAAAATGCCCTGCTTGTTCACATGTGTTAAAGACTACATGTTGGCATGATAGATTTTGTGCAGCTCCTCTGATGTCTTTAAAAAACTTTGACTTTTATTTGTTTTCCTGAAATGAATATCCATTATGAAATTATTGTTGTGCACTTGACATTTTAAAAATGTTATATCCAATTAATAAATAACAACATCTGCCACCCTGCACTAAACTCCCTGTAACTAAATATGTGCAAGCCCTGGAGATTCAGCATTACATGAATTTGTTTCATTTATGTAGATTTTATTTATTTATTTATTTAT
>WBNO01024602.1:4156-19907 GCA_013400575.1 Peucedramus taeniatus
GTGTTAGATCAGGACATTTCCCTTCAATCATGTTAATCTCCTTGCAGTAGTATGTTACACATACAGCAGTATGCCATTCCCTTGCTTATTAGCAAATCTCTAACCAAGGATGGCTTAGTTATGTCAATGAACACATTTCTGTCTTTTCCTGGTCTTACCACTTCCACATAATTGGAATAGTTTAGAAATTCGCAGCATGTGGAGGATAGGGTAGCATATAAAATATATGGATTGCTAAATGCCTGAAAGTTTTTTTCCCAGTAAGGAAATTTTAAATGAGTTATATAAGACTAGGTTTGTGAGATATTAAGTTCTGTAGCACTCTAGGACAATGCCAAGTTCCTTAACCCTGGTATAATTTTTTTGCCACGTGGCATTTATGCCTCTCTCTGCTTGGATGGAACTGCTCTCTCTGTTTTGTCTTAGCCACTATCCCACTCAGGTTTTCAGGATTTTATACAACTGTATTTTTGTTAATTGCTGTAATGATTTCATTGCATTGGTAGTAGATCTATTTAATATTGGAATTCAAGTAACATGTCTTGTAATATATTAAAGATGCCGTGGTAAATTACATTAGCTCCTAGTGCATTTAGCAGATGATGATATAGTCTGACTTCAGAAAGACCTTGAAGGGTCAGATGCATACAACATATATGCTCAAGGTGGAAATTCTTTTCAAAAATCATATTTAACCCAGTTTAACAGCAGTTCAGCTCAAAAAGAATATAAAAGGCATATTCTGTATGTAGAATGAGTACAGAATATATCTATTCTTTGTTATCATTCTAGTTTTTTTAAAAAATCCATCTGCAGCTGTCCACTGAGTACTCTGGGCACTCTATATGATGCATTAAGAATTACAATATGAGCTTTGACAAAACTTGTTACAACTGTATCTCCATTTTCTGAAAACTTCCTCAAAAGCTATAGAAAAGAAGAAGAAAAGGGCCTGTGTATGTTTTGAGGGAAGAGGCTTGTTATGAACCATTTAAATAGCATAACAAAATGTCAAAAGATGCTTGGTATAATTTGTTCAGACTGTCCAAAAGACTTTTTTAAAAAGATCTTCTGAGACCCGATAGAATATTAAGTTTCTCCATAATCTACACTGAGTTACCTACTCCAGTTGAGAATCAGAAGACTCTTCTGCAGAGATACATGCAGCTGGAAACCTCTGTTTTAAGTGTATCTTTAAGCTGAGAAACCTTTGTTATTGCTTTTCAATCATAATACTTGAAACATGAAGAAATACTTTAAATCTTTATGGATACAAATACCTAGTCTTCAGCTTTCACACTTCAATCATAGTAGGACTGTTAATAGAAACAAATTTTGCAAATGTCAAAACAGCTTTATTTCTTCGACACACATTTCATTTTCTTCTTGTTAAGTGCTGCATTTAAATAGTCTAAAGTCCATTTTCTCTCATCCATTTTCTTAGCATATGAACATGATTGTTTAAAGAATAAACAGAATGTATTTTAGTTCAATGCATTTAATTCAAGATTATTTTGGACTAGCCTTCTTTTTGCCTAGTTTTTTCTTTGTGTGCCATTGTCTTGTTTAGTAATGTCTTTAAAAAAGATACTATTCTGTTTATACAGCCATTGAGTCTCTGCACTGATATAACTGACTGATTTAAAAGCAAGGCAACAAGAAAGCCTGCTCTTTCTTAGACTGTAGCTCTCAAAGCTAAAAGATTTTCCTTCTTTGTTTCTCAAGCTAAAAGACTTTCCTTCTTTGTATGTTTTGTGCTGAAAATTCAGCTTATGGATATTAGAGAGAGATGGGGGAAGGAAGATTTTGTAACTACTGACTTGATGATCTGAAAGGTCTTTTCCAGCCTAAATGATTCTATGATCCTACTCAGAACTTTCTGTTCCAAGGTGCAGGAGATCTATTTCTAATTTTTTTCTAATTGCCCCAGTCAGGGATTTTTTATGATAGACACAACTCACATCACACAAAAATGTAAAACTCACATCACACAAAAATGTAAAAGGGTCCACAGATGTTCCTTTCTAAACATTTAATAAGTAGGTGCAACACATGCCCAAGTCATGATGAAGTAATGCCAGCTGGGGGGATGAACAGTGACTGAAGAGTACCAGTTACTCATTAACTCTCAAAGATTCTATAGGAAACCAGACATGAATATATTGCCACCATGGTATTAATTTTCATTTCTGTGCTTTGTTTCTCCAAGTAGTTCCTTGGCTGGAAAACCAAGATAATTTTGAGTTTCCCAAATCCTCATTCCAGAAAAGTCAGGTACTTAAAATATCTTGTGCATCATCTTGTCGTCTATATTTTCGTAAGACTGAAGGTATAATTTTACTTCTAGATGAATTTGGCTGTAATTCTTTTTCAGTGGTTCACAAGTATTTTATTTGGCAGGCTTTGCTGAAGAACATTGTCAGGAGGGAAACCTGTGTATCTTTTTATTTAGCCTTTATTTACATGAGATCATTTTTGACTGGTTAAACTAAAAACCCTGTCAGGTGAAGATATAGTTGAGATTTCTTGAAAAGTTTGAAAATTAAGCTTGTTTGAGGTTTTGTCTTTTCCAGCTCTCCTTGCTTCTACATTGCAATTTCCTTTGGGGAAATCAGATCTCTTTGAGCCAGACAAGTTGTTTTTAGTTCTTGTGCAATTGGCTTGAGGGTATTTTCAGTTTCTGTCTGCTGTGTGAGACTGTCATTTTCATTTTCTGATGTTGGACTAATCTGAAGGTGTTTTGCTTTTTATGGTTTCTATTGTATCCTCCCAATATCTGTTTTCCAAAAATAAAATTTATGAACATAGATTTATGATTGCTGTATACTTAGAGTTGCTGTAACAGACTGCTGAAGTTCTTTACTTGATTTCTGCCATTCCTGCTTGCCTTCAAATACAGAGATGTTTTCCAAAATACTGAAAATTATAGTAGCTGTTGTAGCTGAGATATATTGTCATTCTGAGACATGATCAAGTGGTAGAAGTGTACTTAAAGTTATTGATTTATATTAGCCATCACAGAACTGGTGTTCAATAAGAAAACTGTATCTTCTTGAATGCTGAAAATGTTAGCTGTATTTTAATTGTGAAACAGTCAATATTTGCATGCTTTTCCAATTCAGTGTAACTTGGGAAGCTGGTTATATATTCTTTCCAAAATCAAAGGTATAGCTAATGATATATGTCTTTATGAACATTTAGAAACCAGCCAAATGTATGACACACTAAGTATTACCTTTTTTTTTAATTTCTGTTAGGGGCCTGAAGATTTAGGCCTATATTTTCTAAAATTTTTTTTGATGTCACTGTTTTAAAAATAATAACTATATGACTATATTCAGAACACTTTTTTTTTTCTGTGAATGTTTTTGAAATGCAAAAAGTACAATCTATGTACCTGAAATAACAGCAGATTTGCCTCTCATGACTATTGGGTAAGAAGATGACACTTTGAAGATTGTAATAATTTTAGCAGAAGCTATTCTGTTGAGAAACATCACAGTGTATGGAAATGCTACATGCTGTTATGTGGTGGTGTTAATTTGCATTAACAATGAATGCATTATAAACCTCTTACATTCTTTTTAAGTACAGTCATGCTATGTGTTTGGTGGTGGATGTATTTAGAAGTTTAAATAGACAAGCTTTGAAGAACTTCAAAGTGCTTTTGGTTTGAACCTCCTCTAACAATTATGTGTAACTTACCTGAATTCAATTAGCAACCAAGAAAATAGTTTTTCCATCCTGCCTTCATTGTAAAGTCCTATTAGAAATATTTTTGAAGTAGTATTTGTCTACAGTTGTTTGGAGGAGAAAGAGGGACACATGCTAACTAATAAGGATGATAATTTTCTTGCTCATTTCTACAAATCACTCTTTAGAGTCATACTGGTGTTGATAGTTTTCATTCTGCCTGGCTCTTCCGCCATGTAGGATTGGTCTCTGGTGAAATCCATATTGTCCAGAATGGATGACACAGTGTAAATTCATACTTGCATGTTGCTCTGTACATTGACTTTTCATAACTCTGCTTCTCAATACAGAAAAATATCATTAGTAGAAGCCACGTGTCCTATGTAGCTAAAGTGTCATACAGCATCCCAATGCTAGAAGCAAGGCTTTGATGGAATTATTATAAATAAGACCATATGCTTATACAAATTCTGACAATGGTGACTGCTTAATTTCATCAGTCATCAGTCAGTTCCAAAATATAGTATGTGCAAAATACATGTAATAAAGGATTTTTAAAAGGAAAACTTTGAAGGAAATGTGTGTGTGTGTAAAAAAATAACTCCTATTACAGTTTGGGTTGAAGGTGTTATACAAAGCAGCTTCCTTTAAATTTAGTGTAAATGAAGGAACAGTTAATTCACTTTTGTTCAGCCATACCGAAAAAAGGAAAAGCAGAACACAGGCCCAGGTAAGAATGAGCAGAAACCATTTTGGCTAATGCCTTCTCTTGGGAAATGATGAAACATGCAGGAACTAGGATTGACTGGAGAAAGGAGAGAAGGAAAAGGAAATGCAGACAAATTAAAACCAAAGAAGCCAAAGCCACAATGGCCTTTAAAAAATTAAGGGAGACGTGGTCTTGGGCTGAGTACTGACTGCAGTAAGGCATGGAATTACTCACTGGGCTTCAGGGAAACAGGAGTTTACACTCCTTTGGATACAAATAAGGACAGCACTACAGATATTTGTGCTTCCATTATCAGTTATTCCTCCCCAAGGAACTAATTTGAAAGCTGCCAAATTCTGGTGACCAAGTAGGTATTCCAAGACGGTCTTCTATTAGTAGCTCAGCTGATCTGGTCATCAAGAATAGTAAACATAAGAAGACATTTGAAAATTACATGCAAGGGTGTATTGGAAATATATGTAACTACTTGTTGGCTTGCTTCCAGGATTAGCTGCTTAGACTGTGGAATCAAAATGAGCATTTGGATGATCTAATAGTTCCTACTGCAGAGCACAGATAATAAATCTGCAATTAGTAATTTGCTCACTAAGTACATTTAGAAAGCCAGATATTTTGTAGTTAAAACTTGTAATGGCAGGGAACTTCCCATCTCTCTAGGCTTCTCTGCATTTATCCACCAAGCAAGGACTGGGGAAATCAACCCAGTCTTAATTTTCTAGCCTTGTTTTTCAGCTGTCAGAAAAAGTTATAGTTTTCTCCTACAAACTGAAAAATGTTGACAATAGAAATGAATGCATCAGATTTACTATTCTTGTAAGTGGGTACAATTCCATTGAAATTAATAAAGTGCCATTGAATTTGCTTGAAAGTACCATTATAGTCCTAAAGTTTCAATATGCAGTTCAGAAATATGATATTACCATTGAGTTCATGTGCATTATCACTTTTATTTGCATCTATTCCAGCTTTTTGCCACCTCATTCCTGTAACTGCCACTGAATCTGTCTATAAAAATATTTGTATAGCTCAGATGGTAATTTACCAGCTTGAGGAAAGCTTATTATAGTTAAACTAGTTAAAATTGAGTGAAGTTTTTTTTTTTATCCTACACTAGCCAACACTCAGAATTTTAATACCTTGAAAAATAAGGATACTAGAAGACTGAGGCAATCACTGATTGATAATAAAAACATGGTTGCAATAGTGTCAGTTTCCCACAGAAACAAAGGGAGAGGGGTTTTGAAAATATGTTCCAGCTTAGCCTTTCAAGTCACCTTTCCTGTCAACACAGATGACTGTCTGCTTTCTGAGCTAATCCTGATGTTTCTTTCCCTGGTCAGCCAAGTAGTAGAGCTACTGAAAGTTCTTTTTGGCTTCACACAGATCAAATGTGCTCTGTAAGTTTTGACATAATAGAAGTTGAGGAGAGCATTCTCTGTCAGCATTACACTAGCCTAGAGGCAAGCACAAACCATTTTCTAGCAAAGTAAATAAGAATTAAGATACTTTTCTGGGAAATATTGAAAGCTGTAATATTAAATACCAAGAGGCTAATTTTTCAAAATCAGTGGGATATATAAACCAAAATTCAAACTTCAGTGATGTTGCTCACTTCTCCACAAACTACTATTTTACTTTCTTTACCTCTTCAAGTTACAACTTCAGAAAAACTTGAGGTAAAGTAACTTGACAAAAGGTTCCCAAAAGCTCAAAATGTTTGCAAAGTAGAAAGAAATCAACAGATGTTATCTATGTGGCATCTATGTCTTTCAGAGGCAGCTTCTCCTAGAGGCTGTTTCTGCATTGGCAGTAGAATAAGGACAGTGCCACCACAGTTAATATTTTCTTTCTTTATGGTCTCTTTTGCTCATATGAACTTCAGTTCTTATGTTCCCTTGTTTGTTCATATCTACTTCAGTGAAGTAATTCCTTTTGAACATGAAACTTGCAAACAAAAGAAAGGAGAGAATGAAGAATCCTGGAAAAAGAATTATAAAGTAGCAGTTGTACTAGTAGTAGTAGTAGAAGAAGTAGAAGTATAGAAGTGTCTGGAGCCCCAAGCTGCAATTCTCAGAAATCCATTGATGCAAATCCATAATTGCAACCGAGGAGAGGTTGTGCATAATTTTCCCAGCAAACATTTCTTATTATCGTTGTTGTGTTTGGAGTTTTTTAAATCCAATATTGATAAAATTTGCATGAGTCTGACATTTGCTGCTTATTTTTCCTTATAAAACAGATCAACTACCCATCTGTCTACATAGGAAAGAAATGTTATACCAACTGTGAGCCTGTATCCAGACAGGAAAATAATCAGATCCTTTCATCTTCAGTGTATGCAGAGATGTCTGGAGTTGAAAGAGACACAGAAGAAAAGAGACAGTGACTAAGTAATTCCTGCCTTTCTATTGTTAGGATTCAGACAGCTTGGTCAGCAGTCAACACAAATAAATTCCAGAAGGGAATTACAATCAAGACACTCATGTTCTCCCATTCAGCTCAAAATAACATGGAACACTGTTACTTCCAAGATGTTACTCCAGAAATGACTAGTAATAGAAAAGAAGAACCATAGTAAAGAAGTCGAGATAAGAGTAACTAGCTGTATCCCAACCTTTGTTTTCAAATCTTAGTTTTATTTAAAGACTGTACTGGTTGCGATCTGTTATAATTCAGTTGTTTTCTTTGGAAGGGATTGAGTAGAAATTCTTTTTAGAGGTTTCTTTAGGTGATTCATGATAGAATTCATGATAGAAAAAGACCTATTTTTGGTTAACCTAATCTTCTGAGGCTTTTATGGTATACCAGGCACTGTGGTTTCTTAAGAGTACCTCAAAAAGCGACTAAGGAAATGTCACACTTGGGTAGGAATTTCTTACTGGCTCAGAACCATGCTACAGTGCATACTGAAACATGTTGTGTTTCATTTCCTGTAATGTGTTGCATTGCCTAGGAAAAAGATGCCAGTTGTGTGAGAAGTGGCTTGTGGGACAGGATGGGCTGATCCAAGGTAGTGCAGAAGCTGCAGTTCCTGGTTACTTATCAGGTTCACCGTGCTTGTTTTCTAAAGCTTTGCAGGACTCTGCTTTTGCAATATCTTGTAGCCCTAGTTAACATTGTGTGTATATAAGTATTTCAAATATTGGAAGTGTATGCCATTTATTTGGACATCGTGCAGTATACGAACTGGACCTTTTTTTGAAGATTTGATAACTTAATACACTCCCTGTGGTCAAATTTTATCTGAATGTTTTGGGTTTTGAATGTCCAAACCATGGCCTTACCCAAAGGTGCTAGATTCTGTAAAACCAGGAGCAACAGAATCTTCTCTCTTTGTTGGCTTTGGTGGGAGGGTTGAACATCTCTGGCCTAAACCACCACTGGTATCATGTTAATGCCCCTGGGATGGCAGTACGGTACAAGTCTCAGGCAAGGATGAAATATAGACTTTCCTTTTAGGGGCTGAGGAATGGATTCAGTATTTTTTGATGTCTAAGATCTGAGGGGTAGTTTAGAAGGTCTGATGGTTTTCCTTCATGCCTTCTTTTCTGTTTTTCTGGCATAGTCTCTTCTTTTTCCTCCTTCCCACACAAGTTCTTTACACAAAATGAAAACTTCTTTGGCTTTTTTGTTGTGTGTTAGGAATGGTACTCCCCAATAAAGTGCCCCCACTGAGACTTTTCAAAACCACATTTCTGCATTCTCTCACTCCTGTGTTTCCTGCCCCCTTCCCACTGCAGTGGGATGGAGTTGAGAATATGAGGCAAAAAAGGCAAAGATCATGGGTTGAATTTACTGGAAATGGCAATGAGATGAGGAAATGAACAGTAAGAGCCACAATATTAATAACAAAAGTGTACAGAAGAGAAAGTGGTTCACATGCAAAATGCTAATTGAGCCTGACCTGACCCAGCTGCATCCACAGCCACCCCACTGCTCTCTCCAGCTGGGACCAGCACCCTGCTAACTGGATTCCCCCAATCTATCCATGACTTTCTTGACTGGAAGGAACCCCTTATACCTGGAAGAAAGTTCCTTCCCCTTATCCCCAGTAATGACATAAGGTGGTATGGAATAGTCTCAGTGTCCTAGTCTTAGCTCACTCCTGGCTACTGCAAAAATTAACCCTGTCCTGGCCAGAATCAGACACTTCCATTCAAATATTCGTATAAATGGTGGGAAACACTTTGGAGTCTTATTTTTCTCTACCTCTACTCTTATTTTCTTTTGAGGTTGTTATTGTTGAGAAAGGTCCTGTGACAGTCTTTACCTGTCTATGAGGCATAGTAATTTTTTAAAAATTCTCTTTTTATTGCATTGGGGTCTTGGGGATGAAATTCTACACCTGCATGTAATATTGGAAGTGAGGATACACCAGTGATTTCAGTGATTTTGATATTAACATTGTATCTTTAAACTTTTCCTTCTTAATGAAACCTAATGTGATAGCATGATTTTTAGGTGCTGACTGAATACTGAACAAATGTCTCTATTCAGTTCTCCTTGATGACTCCTTCTTTTTTCTTTTTTTTTTTTCACTGGGATCTTATAACTTATTCAGAAGTTATCAGTGCATATGAGTAGTTTAAATTGTTCTTTTCAAGGTGCACTGCCTTGCACTTTTTCTACCTTCAATTTAATATGATCGTCATAACATTCAATTGCTTCGCTATAATAGGTCCTGGTGGAGCTCTTCAGAGTGGCTGGCTCAAAAGTTCCTGAGCATTTTATCCTGCTGCCTTCTTTGGCACTACAGTAACATGCAGCACTTTGGCAGGAGTTAGGAGATCAATATGATACCCCAACGAGAAAGCCTTGTGCAAGCTAACAGAAATAAAACCTCCACATACATTATTATTACAACCACGTTTCTCTTATTAAAAATGGACCTTTTTTCCCCTATAGGCTTTTAAATTATGCCTAATGTAACCCTTTATTTTTAGATGAACTTTAGTTGGCAATTCAAAAGAATAAGACACCATGGAAAATTGATGTTTTTCTAAATGGCATTGTAAAAATCCCTTCCATAAGGGGAAGCACTAAAATATAATGATGTATTTGAATAACAAAATGTACTTTCAAGGAGAAAATAAATGAGAAAATGTTCATAAATTTTAGAAAGCCTCTTTGAATAGATCTTATAAATAGAGAGAAACAGATACAAAATATTCCTAAAATATGATAGTATTGCATGATTTCTGGCTTAGTGGATGCCATTTAAATCTTGAGTCATTTGCAGTATATGTGTACCCCTACATTTGAAATATCTTTAGTACTGTACCAAATCCTTTATTGCTCTTGGCATTCAATGATTTTCAAACTAAAATTGGAAAACTAAAGTTAGGAAACCTGACCTTTTAAAATTTTACTTATTTGCACTTACTTGGCAGAGCTTTTGCTCTCACTAAGCTTTTAATTAATGATACAAAAATATTCTATTTTGAAGTTTTGAAAACAATTTTCCAAAGGTATTGAGTTTTTTTTACCCCAGGCAAGTGTTTGGTTTTCATTGTAGATTGAATCTGCTCCCTTTTTTTTTTTTTTTGCTTATCCCATGTTTCCATCTGTTAGTTGATTGATTCAGGAGGATCTTGAAAACTTTTTAAACAATTCCTCAAAATAAAATATGTTGCTATATTCAGGGTAAATTATTCTGACATGAAAAATAAAATTCACCCACACTAAAGGTTATATTGAATACCGGTTTTAAGTTAAGATTCCAATAAATTTACTTCTTTCCATTCAAGACCATCTATAGTTTAATAATATTATCACCTAGTAAACTGGTTGATAATAACAAACTTTCTGGGACTTTGTGGTCACAGGGACCTCCATGTGTCAATAAGGCTAATGTTACTCTTTCTCTACTTGTGCATCTAACATTAGATGAATAATGAAATTTTATGCTTGATTTTAGTAATATTTTCATTACCTAATTATACATAAAATCAAATCTCAGAGGATTTTTTGTCTTTGGAGTCATGAACCTCCCATCACATCCATATTTATCACTTTCACGAGAAGATTAAGTTCAAATGCTTGTGTGGTACATGTTGCATATGTAAGAAGGAATAGAAGAAGCTAGAAATTAAATCAAAATGGTGTTAATTGCTAATAAATACAGGATGCACAGCTGGAATGGAATTTTGTTTTTGTAGGTAGAGTCAAGATTCATGTTATTTAGATGTTTAGCAGTATCTGCAAACTTGGTCTCCTTTATATATTTTTTATATATTCAGTGTTTCAAAATGTGGACTTGGAAAATGAAAAATTCACACTTGTGCCCAATCCTCCCTATCCTCACTCTGGAGACAGCAATAACATAAACTTATGGGAGAATACTGCATTTGACAGAATATTGCTGTTTATATAAGCTATTCATTTGCTTTCAATACATGTGAGGAATATTATATGGAAAAGTTCTTTCTTACTCCAAATACTCAATATTCTCTTACAAATAAGATCAAGATATAGACTCAGAACAATATCATTTTTCAGATTATCATAAATATGAGGATTTCACAGGGCACAAATACACTCCCTCTCAAAAAACCATGCAAGATGCCAGTCAATTCTTTCAATAAAATAAACATCTGCTTGCTTGTTGTAAACAAAGCACCAAGCCGTATTTCACAATTGCATAATAGATGGAAATATTTTTCTTTAGTATTTTAAATAACAGCCCCATGAGAACTCCATTCTGTCTTTCATGATTAAAACATTTCTGCAGAGGGAGTTAGAGATTAAAATCTATTCATTATGGAAACTATTTTCATGTTGTTGGAGCTTTTATGAAAGATTCCAAGTTTCCACACCATTTATTAGGCAATAACATCACAAGAGAGAACCCCCAGGAATATTTTAGATTGGATGAAATCTAATAAGGATTTTCAGAACTGGGGTGAACGTGATTTGAAAATATTTTAAAGAAGTCTTATCATTGCTTTAGAGATATGGAATAACCTCCCTGCCCCACCCTCCCATACTATCCATTTGGACCGAAGTCATATCTTTGCAATTAAATCCAAGTTATTATGAGTCATATGGTGACTTTCCATTTGGTAATGGCAAACAAAGATGCTGGAGCAATAGTCATCAAAAGGATTCACTGAACTGGAAAATGCAGTTTTGACGATAAACTCCAAATAATTTAAAACCTATGGAGATGTGATGATGGGCTTTGCTGGCTTTTTGTGGAGAGACATTTAAAACTGTCATCTGTTTAACAGTAATTTTGCTGAAAGATACAGCAACTGAACATTGTAAAAACATCCAAAGGGGGAAAAGAGATAAAAGTGTGGTTTATTTTGTATTTGATTGCCCTGTAAAAAGGTCAAATGTAGACCTGTGACCCAGTGGGTGAAAAAGCTCACCTCTTTCTCCAGTGGAAAGTGATGGATTTTTCTTTCACTTGCTAACACACCAGAATCCAGAAAGATCACTATACTTTTCTTTTTCTTTTTATCTGGATGTTTCTTGGATTTTTTGTGGATTTTTTTTTCTTATACTGTAACCTTAAAACTCAGAGAAGAAAAGAACTGGAAATCTTTTGTGTCCAGAACCAATGCAGGATAGGACTGCTGTTTTGACCATTATAATGCACTTTAGCTTGAGTCTCAGTATGCCTGTGAAACCTGTCAGATACAAGGGATTTTCTGATGGTAGACAGCTGTCTATGCAGACCTAGTGAAAGACAACAAATTCCCTGAAACTGCTCAATGTACTAAAGAGGTACAGATGTAACCTTAATACATGGTTAAGGTTCTTCTCCCCTGAGGAAGAAGTTGTAACTGCAGTGAGGTCTTGCCTCAGTGTCCTATTCTCCAGGCTGAACAGACTCAGCAGCTCCTCATGTGGCTTCCCCTCAAGGCCCTTCACCATCTTTGTTGCCTTCCTCTGGACTCTTAAAAAAATATTTTTATTTCAATGATATTTTTAAACAGTTACTGTTTAAAGGCTTCAGATTTTCAAGGGCACAATAAGAGAGCACCAGCACTTCTTTAATCCATTACATTTGGGTTTACCTCCTGGAGCTGTTAATCTATATTTATTTGCTTTTATTTTTAGCATGTGGTCAGAAAAATCTCAGCAAAATTATTTTGAAAAGCTTTTCATGTGTGAGTGGGTCTTTGTGTGTGTGTTTATATAGGGGAGCATATGATGGATCATTATTAATCCATACATTACAATTTCATTTCTCTTCTGTGGTATTTTTCAAAGCTTTACAGATAGGAGCTTCTTTTCTTTTAGTATACGTTTATCCTGCTCTGGATGCTTTTATCCTTATTACAGTCTCACATAAGTAATAAATTTCAGAGTCATCTGAAAACTGTAGTGGGTGATAAAAAGATTCAGCATTTGTCCAGTCCAGAAGGCTGCAGCTATCCAGCATAAAGCAACACTGTGCAGGGATATCTGCACTAGAATACTAGAAATTTTATAGTTGTGTTACTTAAAAGAAGAGCTGTGCTAATTGCCATTGCTGAGAACACATATCTAGCATGAGGCCAATAAATATGTCAATAGAGACTGCTGCAAAATTAGTCCAGTCAGGAACCTGCCATTAGCAGCCAGAGTCCCCTTCTACGGTAACTGGTAAGTTCCTGGAATTGATCAGTAATTACACAAATTGACAATCTGTTTCTTCATAAGACAAAATAGTGCAAGGCAGTCTGAAAGATAATAAAGAGGTCTATTCTTTCACTGTGCATCTTTTTGTGCCATAGAAATCATACTTCTTACTTCAGTATTTCCTAACACTATATTTTATAGCATTGTTTATTTTCATTTTACCAAGTTGTTTTTTTTTTATTCTTTCTAAAATAATATAAATTATACTTCAGAAAAGGAGAATAATTTACTTGGAGTATTCTCTGACATGAGTCAGGGGTGGAAATACCTTATTGGATCAGTCAGTTCACTCCTTTCCAGACACAAAAAAATCTTATGATATATAATGGCTGCAAACAGTATTTGAATTTGAATTACTTAATACTTTTATCTTTTGCTGGATAAACTGTTCCGTGTTCTGGGAGAGCTCAGAACTTGTCTGCAGGGCAGACAAACCTGGAAATATAGCAGGATGGTCATTAATTTAAAGTTGCATCAAAGTAAGATTCAGGAGAGTATGATTTTGATTTGGATGTAGAAAAATTTAAATTTACTGAACTGAATGGAGTTACTAGGTATTCATGACAATGAAGAAGAGAAAAAAACCCAGGAAAATAAAGGGAAAATAGAGGATGAAAAGATAACAAAAAAATTAATGGAGGATGATATAAAAACAGATTTTGCAATTGTTAATATCTGGGCCCAGGCAGAGATCAGAAATAGACAAATTATAAAGAGGAGGTCATTAAACCCAGTAAACTTCTAGTAGTTTGTAGATGCAGAAATAAAAATCAAGGTGAATTGTGGAATGTGTAGTGAGTATTACAGTGCTCCCTACTATCATGGCTTTTGAGCATACGACAGAGTCCAGCTAGTCAGTGCTTGATAGGTCAGAATATTATTCAAGAGTTGATAATAAAACTGTAGAAAACATGGTCATAAATAAATGGAAATAAAAGCCAGAGCATAAAAAGAATGTTTTCTTGCAAAACCCCTTCATTCTGAAACTTGTCAGAGGCTGAGATGAGCTAGAAAGATGACAGAAAGCTCAAAACAACATAAATTAAGAATTAAAACTCTGCAGCTTCTTCAAGGAAGAGACCAAATGGTTCTAAATAGGTAATTTTATTCCACATTAAGTCAGCAAGCACCCTTCTGACTAGTGTTGCCCCCACTGACAACAGTGAGTGTAAAAGCCAGGAGATCTGATTGCAACTCCTTTGAAGTTCCTAAGCTGCTTCTGTAGTAACTTTCCCTGAATGTTCTAGGTCAGAGACTGCTTTCATCTTGAACCCCTAATTCTGATGTTGTTCTTCCCAGTGGGGCACACAAAGAGTTTGGGAATGTCACTATAAGTTTTCGAACCAGAACCAAAGTCATAGCTCTGAGTGCATGGCTTAAAAGGATGGAATATTTCATTTTTAGAATAGTGTGTTTTGGCACAATTACATTAACTGGGAACATCCATACAGCACTTTTAAAGTCTCTTGCTTCCTAAGTCCTTCTGAAATGGGAACAATCTGTTTATAAAATGCAAGCTTCATTTAGAGAAATGACTCTTTGTGAAGTTGTTTCCTAGACATCAGCAACTTCTCTGTGGCAGTTTAATTATGGAATAGCATTCTTTACATAGTTATAACTAATTTCCTATTTAAGAATTAGGTCAGAGAATAATGTCACAATAAAATAAAGACAACCTGAAGCTGGCTCATTTTGTTCTCAAGGGACAAAATTCACAGTCTAATTAATAAATGTTATTAGAATTTTCTATTTTATTGCTAGAAAAGAGAAAGTACTGTAAATAACTAACTGGAAGGTAGCATGTTGAGTTATTTGTCTCCATAGCACATACCACATTTAAATATGCAGAATTTCAGCAAAGCCCTCAATGAGCTAAACTATAATTACTTATTAGGACAGAAAGACCAGAAATTAAGTTAGGGTGTTCTCATGGAAGAGCAGAATTTGCAAATATGCTCAGTGCCCTCATCCTCTAAACTCAAAACAGGTGAATATACTCATGTCTTCCTGGAGAGCTAGTCTGCACTCTGAGCTATGAATTCAGCTCCAGTTAGAAAATTCATAGTGACTTCCCAAAAGTCTTTGTGTGCCCCATTGGGAAGAGAAAGAGCAGGATAAGGGATTCAAGATGGAAGTGGTCTCCAACCTAGAACATTCACAGAAAGTTACCACAGAAGGAGCTGAGGATGTACAAAGTATTTACATTTGGGCCTCCTGGCTTTTAAAATATGTACATCCAATCATAAGTTATTGCTCTTTGGTAGGGTTAGTCACAGTCAGGTGTAATCTTGCACTGTCATCTCTGAGTCTTCCCAGACACATCAATTAATAGGCTTTGTCCTATTGATCATAACTGGCTTAAAGCCAGCTACTTTTTTTTCTGAATTTATATTTTCAAGCAGGAGCCAGAGAGATCTGTCTAATCTACAGAATACAAGAATCTATGAAGAACTTTTTCATTCCCCTTTGGATGGTACCTTGTAATCATGGGTGATGCAGTTCTCAGAACACTGTGATGATAATTGATGCTTTAAGTTTTAGTTGCAGAGTAGACACTACAGAGAACTGACAGCTTAGTGAAATTGGGCCCAAAATCCCAATGGAAAATAAGTGTAGACCAAAGGTTATGAATTTATTATGTGTGATTATACATATAGGTATTCTTCCTTTTAATTATATAATTCTGAAATCCAAGTA
>WBNO01024605.1:8568-20148 GCA_013400575.1 Peucedramus taeniatus
ACAGAGCATAATATCCAGTATAACAGAACAGATGATTGGGGATACAAACATCATAATGTCACCCTAGGACAGGTTGGTATTGTGCGTAATACATGACCACATGCAAATTAGAATGAGTGGAACAATCTTTCAAAATTAATTTTAGTTCACATCTGGAACTGTGTTTCAAGATTTATACTATTATTTCAGTAATGTACATTTTACAAATGTATTATTAAAGTCTGGGGTTTTTTTCTACATAAATCTCATTGAGAACTATGGCTCAAAGTTCTTCTCTCCAGCCCCATTCCCCAAATCACATCCTTGGTTTGGAAGGAATTAGACATTTGTTATATTCTTACTAAAAACCTTTCATAGATTCATTCCGTTAAATGGCTTTAGTTAGCAATTTTTACCTCATAAAACAAAGGCTTTGTATCCTCTGAAGATCAGTTTACAAGAAAATATACATGTTCTCCAAGCTTAATGTGCATACAGTTCTCTGTGCAGTAAAAGTATTTTGTGATATAAATAAGTACATCTTAACAAGAGCAGTGCCTTCTATTTCTAAAAAAATGTTTATAACATTGAATTTTAAGTCTATATGACTTTAGAAACATAATCTCTACAGATAGAAACTATTACCTTTGTTTTTTGCTTTTCATCTTGCTTCAAAATACTCTTTTTTAGAAATGCCTCCAGGTTTTTGTTCAAAAAGAGGGCACAGCCACACAGATACATGCATGCACACACGCACACACACACACCAACACACACACACTAATTTTTATTTTTCATGGGCTGTCCTCAAGAATTTCATTTACTGAAGCCCTTAAGATTTATCTCAAAAGTGCATTGAACACATTCCAAGGATCAAAAGATCTGGAATTGGAATATTGTTACTCTCCACCTACATTCTTTATATAAAGAGGAAAAGCATTCTCATGTAATAAAAACAGTACCTTTTTCAAGGTCATGTGGTCATCTCTAGCCTACCTGATCTTTATCAGCAGTTGGTGCTTAAACAGAGCAATTAACACACTTTTTTTTTTTTTTAATTCTGCAAAATGTACAAAAATATTTTTTTTCTTCATTTAGCTTGGCATAAGAAGGCTTGCTGGCTTTATATCTAGAAATAATAGATATATAGATATATTTGTATTTATATGTGAAAGAATGAGAGGAATCTAGTTCCTTAGTGTAACAATCTGTCAGCTTTGAATACTTAGAACACTATCTGAACTGCTAGTTGCAGTCTAAGCATGATTTACACTTTTTGTCAACATTTTGGTTAATTCTTTAAAACAGTTTCTGAATGCTTGGTCCAATTTACTAGATTCCTCAGTAATTATCTCTTCTCCTGTTCTTTTATATGAGGAAACACCTGAACAGTTTTGTGCTATACAAGTTCTGCTCTCCATTTATCATATAATCAGAAACTCTTGGCTGATTTGGAAGCTGTTTATACATGTATTCCCAGTTATATTCCATTACCTAATATGCACTGAAAATAGAATGACCTTCTCCGAAATTACCAGTGTCACCTTGATTTCCACAGGTGTTATTTAACAGTGATTGTACTTTTCCAGTTTTATTGTAGAACAAATTGCTCGCGATTTCTGATGACATGCAGCTGGTAATGCAGGTGCATTTATAACACAGCCTGAGGAAATAGATTGAATATTTGAAGCAATAAATCTCATTTTGATTTCTATAAGACAGATGTCAACTCTATTTCCTCTCCTTCTTCTCTTATGTGTCAAATAGAATTTATAAATGCAATTATTTCAAAGACACTTTAAATAAGAAAAGGAAATAGAGAGAAAAAAGGAAGTGACAGATGACAATGGCATCAGAATTAAAAAATACTTCAAATATACTATTATTATAACTAACTCTGTGAAAGCTGGAACATTCTAGACTTGCTCTATCTTTTGAGGTAATCCCAGATGAGTCTGTTTGATTTTCCAAACAATCTTTTGTCTAAGCTAGCATTGATTGGTTACTAGTATTTGAATAACTAATTTTCCTCTGCACATGCTCGTCTGGCCATGCCAGGATATGCTGAAAGAGGAGCCAATACCAGAAATCAGGAATATTTAGTGAAGAAACAAGTGGCATTGGCAAGCAGCTGCAAGATGGCCCAGCTTCAGTGTTCAGGAGAGCTCTGTGGTCAGCAAACCAGTTCACTGGCACTGTCCATGAGCAGCAGAGGCAGTACCAAGAAAACATGTTCTGGGAGACAAAAGGCTGATTGGCCTGCTGGCTTGACTCAGCCTCTTGGTTTCCTTGTGTAAAGTGCACTGGAGCACAGAAAATGCCCTTCCCTGCAGGCAGTTTGCTGCACAAAGAGAGTTTGACAAGACAGTGCAGCTGAAGCTACACATGGAGCTTGTTATAAATGTCTCTTTTCATTCTTAATCCAAGGAAGTCAAACGACATTGAACGGCTTGGAATTGTTTTGTACCAGGCTTTAAGATAAATTTTTGTTCATAATCACTTTTCTAGTCAAAATTACACTGCTTCAGTCCTGAGAAGAAGGGATGGGTAGGGGATAGTGCCATGTGGTCTTTCTATTTTCCATCACAAAACACTGTGGAAGGCCTCAGCTGATGTCAGAAAAATGCCTTCTTTTGACACTCCTCTTAGGAATCAGTTGCTTTGCTGGTTTTTAATTCCTTTTAAGAAAAAACTAATGTCATGTGCCTCATTAATTTAATATTCAGTAAAAGTTGACTATATTAGTGAAACTTTGAACATTTATCCTCTTTTTTTTTAAAAAGGGTTTTGTTTGGGTTTTTTTTAAAAGAGGGTACATGAAAATTAAGATCAAAAACTGTATTGTGATGTGCAGATACTCTTTTTCAAAGAACCATCTTTTATTTACCTTAGCTTTAAAAATACTAATAGTATTAGTATTATTATTATTATTTACATGAGCTTTTAAAGATTGTTGAGATGGGGCATTTTTCAGGGAGTCCTTACAATATAATTGAAAGAACAGATTAAAATAATTGGTTTCTAGAGTAAGACTAATCTCGATTAACATTAACTTTCTCCAGTTAAGAACTGTGAGAAGTTTTTCACTCTCAGTTTTAATTATGGAAGTTCCAAATACATTCAGTAGAATTCTAGACAACATAATTGTAACAACTTAGGAAATCACTCTTCTGAATGAACATATTCATCTACTTTCAAATGAGATGTATTGCTGATTCAAAGTTAGCTTCTGTAACAACTAGATTTTGGCAGTAGAAACCTTTGGAGCACCCAAAATTAAAAAAAAAAAAAAAAAAAGAGGAAAGATTGCCTTTTAATGCATAGGCTCTTCTGTTTCAGATATTAGTTTTGTGTAGTGTTTTCCTTAGACCTGGGTTTTCTGATGAGAATACAATTCATGTCGCTGGACTGAACACTGATGAGGTTAATGGAGTCATCTTGAGTTAAATATTTTTCTCAGTTTGCAAAAAAAACACAGACAAAAATTCATCATTTGGCACAATCAAATACAAGACAGTATGTCTGATGACTCATACAGTTCAAAAACTCTTGTTGAAATATATAAGAGGTCATAAATGATCTAGCTGGAGCACTTCAGACTTTAGGGAGTTGATTAGGAGGTGCCTTGCCAGCACACTGTCTTTGGGAAAAACAAGGGAGGTTCCTCATTCTTATATCTTATGTTTATCTCACATCATATCTTCCTATGATTTACAAAAATTTCATTTAGTCTCATTATTTTCTGTTAGGTAATTGATAAACAGAGAGGATAAACTATAGATTTAAGAGTCGGTCTGTGGTAGATTTCAATGGCAATTATTCATCTAAATATCTCTGAGGATCTGGGCATCACCATTTAATCAATTGTAATTCTCTACTCTAACATTAGTTTAGTGTTATCTGATTGCTGTTCACTGATGATGCTCCTGAATGTTTGTCCCTTAAATAGCAACAAGGAGGTACCTCATCTTCATAATCTGTTATTGGATGTCACCAGGACTACTTTGCCACTTGAGTAATTACTGTTGGATTCTGAAGTGTTTCTGTTTGAGTGAGGTTTGTCTGCTAAATAAGAACCTCTAAAAAGAGGTAACAAACATCTCTCAAGTCTCAGAGGAGGGAGATTTCTATTTACAAGCTGTAAATAGAAACACTTCTACCATCAGTTACAATATTGGAGTTAAGAGTAAAATATGGTGCCATCCTAAGATTATGCAATACATATCAAATATGGCACAGCTTGATATGAAATAAGGAGCAGACCAGTTAGAGACTTGCTGAAAAAGCTGCTAAGAGAAAATCTTGCAATGGCAAGTGGGAAAAGTACTATCAAGCCAAGTAAGAAAAGCACTGCAATGCATTATAGTATAAAGTGGTTGCTTCCTCACATGTATGGCTTTGTTCTTATACCATTGCCATCAGTAGAGAAGAAGAAAAAGAAGACTCATGGTCTCAGTTTTCATATCTTTGTGTAACTGGTAAAAGAAAGAATGTGTGTACTAGATAAAATAGTTCAAACTACAGACAGCGGAATTTCAGAAGAATTTCAATCTGGAATCATGAAGTGGTAAAAGAGTATCAGATCATGATAATTACAAGGTTCTCTCTTGTCAATATTACTAATTAGCAGACCTTTTTTAACATTTCACTCATTTAAAACCTAGAATATATTTGTAGCTGAGAGGATTTAATATATGCAGAAAGTTAGATTAGAAAGTACTAGCTTTTTAATGTAAATTATGTAATGACCAGAAGTTTGGATTTAGTGAAGAATATTCTGCCAAATGGCAGGTACTTTAAAATATGTACTGACTCTTTTCTTCTTTCTTTTCAACATTTGCAATAATTGCGTCTCCAATACACAATCACCTTATGGATTTACATTGATTTCTGAGGTTTGATTATTTTACCAAACAAATCCACAAAAATATACATTAGAAATATATTTGATGAAATTTTCCTAGACATATTTTCAGTAATGGAAAATGAAACAACCTGCCATGTATGGCAAGGTTTTATTTTCTTCTTTAAGAGTGTTTAGGATCTGAAGCCTGAAGGAGGAAAGCTCTATTCATATAACCAACTATTGCTTTTTACATAGACTCAATAATAGCATATGTATATTCATAAGGAAAAACATTCATTTAAGTCATCAGGAGGAGGGTAATTACCTCAGTATGCAGGTTTTTGCAAAATCCTGTTGGGTCACAAACTAAGTTAATCTATATTTCGCTCAGAGATGATAAATCCACTGAACTTACACATGCTCATTTATATAACATTTAAAAAAAAAACAACAAAAAACAAACCAGCTTGAAATAGGCAGTTGAACAAAAGGACTACAATTAGTACCATGTATATGACCAAGGTGGATATTAAGTTACTAAGAATAATTCTGGTGAGCTATACCACTCTTTAGTATTACTTCTGATTGCTATAGTAATTAATTTACAAATCTGTACTCTTTCAATGTAGTTTTCTCTACAGTTAGTAGTGAAAATCTCTAAACTAGGTAGGTATTTCCTTTTTCAATTATTTTTAATTTCTAATTTTTATTTTTTTTTAATAACACTATACCTCCAATTTGAGAAACTACATTTCTGTGAATACATAGCAAGATTAAAATCTGAATTCAGTTTTGAAAAAGAACCTTTAATTACATAAGGAAGCATTTTCTTATGACAGCATAGTCTCACTTAAGCTTGTTGGGTGCTAAAAGTAGTTCAGCTGTGCTAAAAGGGAACTAAGAACCGGTGACCCACTCAAATGTTGTCCCACTGTCTTGTGTGGATTTTGTAGAAATGACTATTGTGAACCTGCAAGCACATTTTAAAACCTGTTTAGCTATTCCTGATGTCTTTGAAAAATAGATGCTGAACTGTGTTTTATATTAACTTATTTTGTTCAGAATTACAGATACAAAATGTACACTTGTACATTGCACATTTTATATGTTTTAATTACAAGATTTTCATGATGGCATGGGTGTTTTACTGCAATAATTCTAAATATTATTCCCAACTTAGAAAAACAATAAACTTAATTAATGCAAGTTTTTCAGTGCTGTTCATGTCACCAATCATTTAAAAAAATTTGGGTCCAAACGATCAAATGGTAAAACTTACTCCACTAATTGGTTGTGTGAGCCAGGATGTGTTAGAGTTTGCTCAAAAATGACTGAAACGCGTGGCCCTTACAGAGTGTAAATCATCAGGATGTTTTTTTTCTCTTGTTTGTTCCCATGCAAAACTTGCATAAGATGATGAGAAGTATGTTAATATTAAAAAAAAATCTTGTTTAGTCTCCGGTGTTTGCAATCCCAGTCAAAACTTTCTCACACTTTGTTGACCGCTGCACAAAACAGTGATAAAAAAATAGATGTTACAGACCAAAAAGGTCACATAGGTGCAAACTTAAGTCAGATAAGCAAAAATTTTAAGACAGCTACTGGTTTCATGCTTAGAATCAAGATGTGCTTCTGTACCTGTAATTGTGGACAAAAATGGAGATAACATGGTACCTCTGAAGGTACTGAACCCTGAAAAGTGTTTCAAATTTTATTTGATAAATTGCATTCATTATTTATTCACTTAAATAATGGTTTGTGGGGTTTGAGGGTTTTTTGGTTTTTTTTTTAACAGAAATGAAAAAAGCACAAGAGCTCTTAGAACTATTTCAGTGTCTTGGAACTGAATTCTAAAAGATATATGAATTTTTCATGATGACAAATATTTCTGGGAACCACCTGGATAAGAATGGATAATGCAATAAAATAACTATGAGTGCTGAAAAGGGGGGCATATAAAGCAAGACAAAACATATTTCATCTGAATTGCTCATAGGGCTTTTTATTCTGTCAAATATGGCTGATATCATTTGACTGATATAAATTATTATTGATTTCCAGGCTCTGAGAAACCTTTTAAGCCCTGAAAAAAGATTTTAATCCTTTCTGGTTTTTAAATAAGATTTTTTTATTATCCTTTACAAAAGATTTTATGAAGTTATTCATTTGATTATCCCATAATAATGACTGTAGTTAAACAGTACATTCACAGAAGATAAGGAACTGCCTCATCAGAAAGAATTTTATGTTCAGAAATAAGGCACAAATCCACCGAGCTCTTCTATATATATATATTGATGTCAGTAGAACAATTTTTCACAGACTAAATGAATGCATTTGATACAATTCGTGTTGGGAAAAATCTAAATAAGCTAAAATAATAATTTCATAGATCTACTAATAGCTTACAAAAAGGTGTCATGAGAATGATCTGCAAAGATCACCTTCTCCAGAGCCTTTTGCATAAGCAGGCACCTGTATATAGAACTGTAAAGATACCAGGAAGGAATGCTCACAACATGATGCAACACTTTCATTTAAACCATAATGGATCACAGCATTCCTGCTGTAGTAGTTAATAGTAGTTAATGATAGTTAATAGTAGTTAATGGTGGTTGGTAGTAGTTGATAGTAGTTAACAGTAGTTCAGTAGAGCAGCAGCCATGAAGGCACCACATTCTGGATGAGCAGCATGTGTGGACTGTTTTTTATGAGACAACTGAGTATTGCTTCTTCCTCTTTGAAGCCATGTGGGAGGAAAAGCAAGCTGAAGCATTGGTGCAATGACTCCTTCACAGGGAATGTCATTGACACATCTGCTCTGTTACCTACAGAACCTGGGACTTAATTGAACAAATATACACAAATATGTGATGTCCTTGAAAACACAGGGTCTTTAATCTATAAAACTGGCTACATTTAGCCCTATTCCTGCTACAAGACAACAGAAGCTTGAAGGTCACATCACACTCATGACCGATTAAAATCCATAGGAACTTTCCCATTGACTTAATTGTATTTTGGATGAGTTCTAGTTCTACAGTAACTTCTTATTTTGATTATTTTGCTGATGTGCACAAACCTCTGAACATTGCTGTGAACCAGCACCTTCTGTACCTAAACTCCATAATGGCAAACCCAACATTTCTAGTAGATCTTAGAGGCAATGTCTGACAGTGCTTAAGATGCGTAAGGCAAAAAAGCCCTGCAGTTCAAAATGAGAATTTCAGAAGAAAATCAGTGCTCCAGAAGGCAATTTGGCCATTGCACTAGAAATCAGCAGAGATGGGGTTAAATACAATTGATATTACTCTTTGAAACATCAATGCATGACATTTCACAGCAGTAAGTATGCCCAGATGCCCCGAGAGCTCAGCTCGTTCCTCCTCCATTCTCCACAGCGCTTTGAACAGTAAGACACCGCTAACAGGCAGCTAGCCCATGTGCTTTTGAGCCACTTTGCAGCAAAAAAGAGCAACACATGAGCTGGACTTTTGTCAAATCCTTTCTAGAAATCTGAACATGTGATGTCCATTGAATTCCATTTTTTTGTCTCCTATGGTAGTCTTGTCTTCAAAGAAACCTAACCAGATGGTGGAGCTTGCCTTTCCTTTCTTAGAGGCCATCAGTCTTTGCTCACACTGTGTATTTCTAAGTGTTTTTCCTGTTTTGATCTCTGAGAAAGACTTTGTAAGACACTTCCCGCAACTGAAGTTTAACGACATTCTCAGATATGTTCCAACTCTTTTGTTAATCTATGGCTCCGTGATAAGTACCTGAACCTACTGAACTTCAACTAAGACATCTTGAAAAAGTAAAACATACAGAGGCTTCCCTGCAACTCTGGTCATAAACCTCAACTCGCTATGGGTAAATAATAATGACTTCCATTTATGAGAGCACCTTTTCACCCCTAATATCCCAAAGGTTTAGCAAACTGTTGTCCTCATTCTGCAGTTACCTATTTCAACAGACAGGCAACAAAGTTCTGCTGTTACAGATGGGTAACTTCTTGCATCATAGAAATCCCAAGTGGGAAAAATTTTCCTGCTATGAAATAAAGTAAAATACTTCATTAGGAAGAAATTTATGTTGTGATCATTTTAGAAAATTCTGGTGCAATTTGTTGAGCAACTTGAACCATCGTTCAAACTACATTTTGCCTGGAAAGTAGAAGTCAAGAGTCCAACAACATTTAAACATAACCCCAGTAGACATTGAATGAGAACATGTTTTAAATTTAGTCTCTGAATCCATTTTTCCTGTGAATTTCCTATGTTTCACAAATGCATGATCAGTATAGACTCTCTTCTATACTACTGAATTACTGGTACTACCTCAAAGAGCAATTACATATTCTTGTGACATTTTCTATTCAGATACCACCCAGGCCACACACTCTTTAGCCTTTACAAGTGCAAAACAGTGCTGAAATTTATAGTTGATGATTCTATATTTACTCATGACAGCATAAGAACAATAATCACTGTGAAATCATCTAAAAGCTGGCTCCATATTTCTTTTGGAGGTAATAGTCTTTCAGAGGATCATTTGCATAAATATCTTTGCTTCTTGTCAGTCAAAAACCAGCCATTGTCCATATGCACTTAAGGTGGAATCAGAGTTTGTGAAGAATATGAATCCATGTCCTTTAGGTACTATAAACAAGTGTATATTCTTTGTCTATGTTCTATATTATGCCATAACTATGTAATCTCTTACAGATACACCAAAGAAAATTCTGAAGTAAAGCTGTGTTATTTGTTGCTGATCTATTGAAACTAAAACAACATCCTGCTTTGAGGTAGGAATTACTCAGTAGACATCAATTACTGATATAACAAGTTGATCTATTTTCAATGAATAATTTGGAAGTTATAGCCTTCTATCCTCTTTGTAACCTAACAATAAATAGAACTTACTACCGCTATTTTTATTTGCTGTAGTTAATAATCATATAAATGAACAGATTTTGTATATTAGTCATGTCATAAATAATGTTATTTCTGTTACTTATTTGGTCACTAATGCTACATGCTACTGCTTCTGCTGTAGACATGAACTAATGGAATTATTTGATAAAAATATAGCCAATGACTATAGAGAACTACAGCTGTTTATTCATGCACAAATGCCCTTGATTGTAGCCAAATAAAGGTCATCAGAAAAATAGTACTGAAAAAATTTGCATTGTTTCCCATAGTGACTTTTTGCACAGCACAGCTGTAATAGGTGAGTAGCAGCATTGGTGACTGAGGAGAAAGCTGTTAAAAGATTAACCAAATGACATGTTACATTTCAGTTGCTACAGTTTGGGGTTGATAGGGTTTATGTTTAATTAGCTGTTATAAATTAGGAACTCTGCCTTCAGTTCACATGTCAGCTACAGAAATTTTGTATGTCTTGAAATTTAATTCCATTTAGTGAACAGTCTTTCTTATCTCATTCTTACCACAATCAATAATGTATATTTTTTTCTAATCTTTGCCTTTCTAATCTAAATTCTCTCAGACAAAGGCACTGTGGTATGTGAAGCATATCTAGTTCAATACAATGTTTGTCTTGGTGAAAGAACTAGTAGGCAGTAATAAACTGATGTTTGTAATAAATTATAGAAGAGAAATTGTACAGTTTTAACTCTATTAATGTGCATTTTCAGATTTTCACTGGGTAGTTGATTTTCTTTAATTTTTATTAACTGAAAGTTGTTCATTTTCAGGTAATTTTAGTTAAAATATTATAAATTGTGGATTAAGAATGTGCACAATGCACTGCAGCAATTAAAAAAAAAAGACAGAAATAATGCATATTTTTTCCATTCTTCTCTCCCTATGGTTATATATTGGGACAGAAAGAGAGGAAGAAGATGAGTCCTAAAAAGGAAAGAACAATGCAATGTGTATAATTGCTTTTGGGTTTTCACTCAGCAAAAATTTGTGATTTATAATTTCATCATAACCCAGGCCTGGGAGGATACCTATGGAAAACCTGTGTAAAAAAGTATAATTTAGATATGTTCTTGAGGGATGAATAAGTACTATTTTATCAAGATGAATAAGTACTATTTTACTGAGAGTTTGTTTAGTGAGAGTTGTGCATAAGGATGTGAGCTAATTGTTAATAAGTCACAATACCTTTATTTCCATTATTGACCAGCTCTTACTTTTTCAAACAGTTTGTTACTGCTTATTTAGCCAATTCTGCTTGCCACATACAGGCAAAAGCATTCCTTGTTGTCTCATAGTGATCAATTTATACTTTGAATTTATGTACCTTTATATCCATTTTTTTCCATAGCCTTCACAACAGCAAATATTTGATGGAAAATCATAAATATGTATCTTATCTTTCCAAAAAATGAAAGGTTTAGACATAGGAAATAAAACGTTAAAATTATACCCTGCTTTTCAACATGTGTTTTGAAACAGCCATGCTAATAGTTAGGTAGAAGTTTCCCCTGTAGCACATCTTCCCTAATAGTACTTCCTTGGAAGTCTGATAAAGCTGCTACTCATAAAAGATCCCCTAACAGTTTCTGATGGATTATTTCCATTTAAATATAATAGGAGATATTAACAGGCAAATGAATTACACTTCTAGTTGATCATCAAGTAAATTAGTACTAGCCATAAGTATAGTTACCCAGAAGGCTGGCTGCCTTGCTTTTTAATTTCTTCATCTGTCATCAATTTATTATATGACAGATGCATCATATAAATAAATTCTGGCTTAAATTTGGTTTGTTATAAAAAAAA
>WBNO01024608.1:0-17723 GCA_013400575.1 Peucedramus taeniatus
TTATATAATCTGCATGTTTACAAATACATATGCAGATGCAGACAGGCTCAGAGGAAAAAAGCCAGTAACACTGGAGACTATGTTAAAATTTTCAGAAGATTGTGGTTTATAATTTTGATCATTGAGAAATGTTTTAATACATTTTTACAACCATGTAACTCACTGTGGGAAGAACATTTCCATATGTTATATAAACTTGTTCATAAACTTGTTCCTTGACATATCACTAGTGCTTTTTGAAATTACTAGCATTTTGAAAAAGAAAATTAATCACAATAATATTGACTGGGCTGGAATGCTTTATTTATTGAAAAAAAACATCATATCATTCTGTCACTTACTAGTGCAATACTTTAGCGTTTTTGATCATAAAAATGATCATTCTCTAATTTATGAAAATAGGTGACTATGACTTCCCATATGCATTCTTTATACATTGATAACAGCACATCGATATGTACGTCTATGTGCCTGTATGAACCCAGAAGTTGCAAGGACTTTGCAGTATATTTTATACTTTTAATTATTGGTAAAGAGTACCCAACATCTCTTTCATTATCTACTCTGACTGTCAGAACATTCCTACGATTAGGGACAAATTAGCTGTCCTCTGTCTTTAAAAAAACATTACAGGACTTGCTTCTAAAGGCCCCCTTTAGTCCAGAGAGAAATCCGTGGGCCTCCAGAGATCACTGTTTGGAACCATCCACCTCAGTAGCAAATTTGCTTACCCACTAGCTTCTGCCAAGATAAATGTTGAGCTTGTTTGTAGATAGTGTACCAGTTCCCATTTCCAAGAAGAAATAGGAACTAAGAATTTGTTTCTGGATAATTTTGCCCAGCATCTCTGCTGCCTCACCTCACTCTGCCCAAAACACCTCACTCAGGTTTTTTAAGGTGAGGTTTCTCCCCTGTGAGAGGCAAGACAGTTCACAGAGGGTTGCTCCTTCCTTATGTGACCGTTCTTGTCTTTCGGTTTATGGGAGAAGAATAGGTGACACAGGCTGAAGATTCAAAACAAAGAACACTGGGTGTCTGAAGCATGCAAGGAATACAATACAGGACATTTCTCCCTCTCAAGTCAGCAGTCTGTTGCAGCCACAGGGCTTTTCTCAGCAGATGAGCTTACCTGCTTTAGCACTGCTTTTGGATCTTGGTGCCAGAAATACACAGAAAAGTATCTACTAATTATCTGATAAATGTGTTTGTTCATGTCTGAAGTGCAGCTTATCTAATTGCCAGTGCCCTTCATATCTTCCTCTAAGGGTGGGTTTAGCTGAGAATTCTCCCAAAGAGCTTGCTTTTCATGTGAGTAATTATGTGCTTTGCTTGCTTCGAAGGGATATTAGCTCATCTGCCAATGGCAGCAAAGGAAAAAAAAATAATCTCAAGGAGATTCAGATCTAAAATAATACAGAAGCAAAGAATTTTGGATTTGTGGCTTTAGACTTCATTAAAATTAACATAAAGTTATCCGTGAGGCTTGCTAGAAACTACTAGAAGATCTGTGTTACTGGAAATGCTGTCTTAAGGGCATAAACTTGTAAGGCCAGGTCACTAATCAGTTTCATACTTGGGAGCCTGGAGATTAGAAAGTTAATAAAAACAATCAAATGAACAAGAAAAAAAATAGAGGTTGTTAAAAGTGTAAACTCTTGCAAGCTCTTGCAAACTTTGCAAGTCTCTTCGCAACCACTTATTCATCTGAAACTCCCATGATTTTCTGGGTGCTAGCAACTTCAAGGCCCAGATGTCCCTTTCTTTATGTTTTGCAAATCTTTAGGAGTTGCTACCAACTTTCAAAAGCCAGAAAATGCTTTAGCTTCTTGCTATGTCTACTGGACTTAGAACAAGAGGAGAAGGAATCAATCCATTTCATAGGATATATACGCATTAACTTGCCCGGAATATGGCTCAGCTTATTTAATACAGTAGAAAGCATTAATCTGGATAACAGTGATAACTTGTAATATATAATACATACAATTTAAAATAATGTTTGCATTTCTCAATCATGGGGCTGAAGGAGAATGTTAATACAGTTAGACAGTTATGTAGGTTCATTTGAACATAACCTTCTATCTTGAATATTATTCTGATACAGGCAGATACCACCCCTTCTGCCAGTACATATAATTCAGCCTCATCTCAGCAAAACACATTACAATTCATCATAATTTCACTGAAAAAAAAAAAAATCAAACAAGATTTGGAACATTCACAGAAGACAATCAGTTAGAGGAGATCAGTACATCTTTATTTTATTTATCAGGTCACCGTACGTTTTCTCACACATCCAGAGAGAAAAACAGATGAAATATAAGTGAAACAAAAGTATGGCAGTGTCCAACACATCTTGGTAACAAAGAAGCAAATTTCTGTTTCTCAGCAGACTAGACTTGTGTAAACTCTCAGATACTCTATGAATTTACTCTTCTTACACCTTATCATCCTCCTTTGTGACTTTTTCTTCTGAATACATTGTAACTGACATATTTATCTGTAAACCCCACCAAAGTGGGAAAATCAATTAAATAATTATCTATTGTTACAAGTAATGCAAAGAGCTGCTACTCCTATAGGAATATATTTTCAGCAAGACAGCACAATTTGATGTGGTATTCTTATTTAGAAGATGTGGAAATTAACCATGGAAATACAGTGTTCCTGGCTGAGTGGAAATACCTACATACATGTTATTTTGACACCTTATCTGTACCACAGCAGATGTCTCAGAGCAGTGTTCCATGCAAGCACTGTCTTGTAAGACGGGAGCCCAACACTGCAACACAGAGAGGTTCTATCTCACAGAGATCAGACCATCAGAGTCTTCAAGCTTTTGAAGATAATAAAAAAAGGGGAGACTAAGATACCCTAAGTAAAGTAGACTACTGGACTGTTATGGCTAATGACTTTTGTGCCAGTTGCACACTCCTAAAACAAGATAGGAAGAAACCCAGGTGATTTCTGGCCGAAGCACTATGGAGAAAAGTAAAAACATTGCTGCAACCATTTCTTTGATGCTTCCACAAAAAACTGCAAGGAAATATGAGGATTCAATGGCAAGATGGCAGTGAAAGATGTTCAAAGTTCCCTGATACTGTTATGAAACAAGCAAACTCCTGCAAAGTACTTTTTGCTTTAGCACAAATCTGAAAAAAAAAAACCCTAAACCAAAGATTGCCAAGTAGCCTGAAGGAAATTTATATAAAAGATCCCTTCTCTCTTCTCTTCTAACCCACTCCACTTCCCACCTCATTTCTCACTCTACTGCTTTCCCTTCAGCTAATCATTCCTGAAAAACAAAACAAAAGAAAATAAGGTTTCTTCATATTGAGGAGATGGAATGACCCTCAAGTACTACCACCAAGTGGATGCCCTATCCTTCTTGCCATTATTTGTCTTATCTTCTGTACCAAGGTCACGCCTAATTTAGGTAGGCAATTACATTTATTTCACAGTGTCTAGAAGAGCCTCAGGTTTCCTGGTTCCTCTTACTGTATCAAACAAGAAATCACAACTAGAAATGACATTGAACTGTATGATAAATAAAATTGTGAAGCAAAACACTCAACTTCTTTCAGTTGAAAAGTTTGTCTTCACCCAGTACAGTTTGGGAGGAACAATGAAGAGAAGGTGAAATATCTGGTATGATTCCCTCTCACTCCTAAGTGCAGTTATTTACTGTATATTTACACTATTTAAATAAATTGAAGCAAGATTAACTGCACCTGGTCAAGAACTTTGACCCTCTATTAAGATCATCTAAATAAAAACAATTTTTATTAAGAAAAAAATGGGATTCAAGAAACAGATAAATCCACAAATTAATTTTAGTCCAAATCCTGTAATAATTGACATCCTGATTTCCACTCAAAATATCAGCACATTAAATGAAAGAATTATCCAAAAGGTAAGCTTTCTTATATATATAAAGTATCTGCAGATTCTTGTTGATGTTATTTTGTGAGTTGTCACAAGACTCATCATAAGAATTTGAGTCAGTGATGCCTGAGCCTTGGTTCAACAAGGCTGACATTTTTGACTTATTACCAAGACCTGTCTTTATTTACATTAGAAGATTTTGTTCATGTATAAATTCAATATTCCACTTATTTTGTAAGTCAGTGACTTTGTTGATTATCTCAGACGTTCATTAACCATTTAACAGCTGAAGTAAACACTCATTGCCATGACATTTTAGGTGGGCTTCTTTTGTTGGTTTACTTTTAGCAGTCTATATTTAGTGAATGAGCATATAAGCTTCTGTCAGTGGAGACAGATGGCTCAAATCAGTTGTCTAAACACAGGCATATAGAGCTGTTTGGGCTATTTGGGATTTTTGTAAGGCAGATATGACACAGGCCTCAGAAAGTGAAATTTTTCTGGGATGGCAGCAAAAAGCAGGTTGGGATATTTTTGCTGGTCTGCAATGACAAGAGAGGCCTTTTTTAGGCAAATGAATTAAACCACAAGTCAGTGCACTTCAGTACTTTTGGTCAACTGCCTTGACTTCATTAATTGGATCAAGGACTTTCTTTTCCTCAGTCTGCCCTTGGTGGTGGAGAGCCCTTCAAATTAGAGAGAATTTACAGCAAGTTTACATCACTGGTCCACTACAAAACACTGAAATTTTGTGACAGAGATCCAGTGGGTAAATATGCAAGATTCCAGTAGGGATTGTTCATAACAATTCTCTCACTTTCAGAAATCGTTGAAATTTTGAATGCAAAGCAAGATGTCACATGACATTATTAGATTACTTGAAGATTTTTAGCAATACTTATAACAACACCATGTAGCCAGAAAAAGGATGAATTTTTTCCTGCTTCTTTCTGAAAAGCTGGAACATAAATTGATTCATGTATTGAGACTGATGTCCAGTCACTTCACATGAAGCTTATGTGATACTCTGACTGACTCTTATCATTCAGACTTTCACAACCCACCACCATGAATGAAAAAAGAATGATACTCTGGCTAACCAACGGTGGCCAACTAAGTTGCAGGTATTTAAAAAATACTAAGAATTTTGAAATCCTTGTGCAGATAAGAATCCAAACTTGATCAAATTCTAATAACATTTATGTGTTTAAATACCTTAAACTCTTTTAAAAATCCATGTATAAGTGTGTATTTCCCCTGCAGCTGCACTCATTACTGAAGAGAGATGTAAGTATACATTGCACTATCCAGCACCAACATCAGAACCAGCCTAGACAGAGTCTCCTAAAGGTTGTTTGCAATTGATTTCCTGAGTTTCTCAGGCACGCTTTGAGCCTGCAATGCTGAAGGAAACTGAAGTTATTAGTCTAGTTACCTAGGCTAATTTACTGAGTTAATGGCACAATTAGTCTAACATTTGTAAAGTACACTCTTAAATTCCAGTAAGTTTCAACTCATAAACCTTAACATTTTAAAATCAGTAAGTACAAGAGATGCAAATACAGTCAGTTAAATTGTTTCACCATAGCAATACAAAAAAAAATAACTTAGAGTATCCATGCTTTAAAACAGTTTGAAGCCAGAGGCTCTTTCCTATGATGGTAATTTACAATGTCATATGAATCTGTCAGCTTCTCTGGATTTAAGTTTATGTTTGTGAGTTATAATTTAAGAATTCTCTGATTTGACATAGATTTAGACTTGACAACACCTAGCATACCTTTTATATATCCTCAAAAATATGTTATAAGCTGTTTTGAATATTAAAGGTACCTAAGTTTCTCAGCACTGAATTCAATAAAAACCTTGCTATCCAAATAAAGGAAATGAGAATTGGATTCTCAGTGAATACTTAATGGATGGAAGTAACCCATAGCACTAATGAATGGCACTAACAGGGATAGTTGTGAATAAATACTTATTGGGAAAAGACTTTTCAAGTCAGTTAAATGAGTATTCAGTTAAATTATAGATTCAAATTTCTGAGTTACATTCATTATTCTTATTCAGCCCATAGAACATACAGTTTCCACTGGACCTTCCAGTTTGACTGGCAAAATAATAAAGAGCTCAGAAAAGCAGCCATGGTTCATTCTGATGTATGGTTGCCTTTTAAAAGTAATTTTGACTCTATTACTTTATTATTTCTTGTTACATCCTGTCTTGAAGCTATTGCCATAGCCACTGTAAACATGACCATATAACAACTTTATTATAAATTCTGTTCTGATTAACAATCATCAAGCCTATATTTCATTGAAATAATCTGCATTTGTGAGAAATACGCTAAAGGCCAAGCAATCCTTAGGTGCAGTTATTTTTACCAACACATCTTAACACAATTACTTTGTTGTTTTCAATGCAAGGAAGAAAATTAGGTTATCACTTTGAAATTTTCATATCTATTTTTATAGCAGAATTTGAAGCTGGATCCCAATCTATAGTGATATATATGAACTGATTTTCAAACACTTTGATAAATTAACCAAGGATATGCACATGCTGCAATAGAAGTTTAGCTCCTTCCAAAGGCTGGACCTAAAAGTTTAATTCTGTACACAACACTGAACTGTACATGCAATACTTTCATGAGCTTTTTCTTTTCTGCTGCCTTCAAAGTAAATCTTTCCTACCACTGCAAAAGACACTTCCATATTCACAGAGAGACAAACACAGACACACATAGTTACCCTTTCTCTTTCCTCTATACTTTCTCTTTCCTTGAACCCCTCTTCCCATCTCTATAACTAGCCCTCCCTTCCAAGGAAAAGTTCAAAGACTGAGAGGTTTGGTACTATTTGGATAAGCATGAAATCTTGTTGCTTATCCCAATTACACAAAACCTCTAAGTCTTTTGAACTTTTTCCTTAGAAGGGAGCACACAAAATGTTATGCTTATTCAGGACACTTGGATTTTCAAACCTGAGCTGGAATTTTATGAGGAAGGTCTCTCTCTTATGGTTTAGTACATGTACTAGAGTGAATAAAGAAGTAAGAAGAGAAAAAAAACTTTGCCAACCATCCTCCTGTCTCATCTCTTTCTGTAAGATGAAACAGATTAAATTACTTATCAATCACAAGAAAGCTGTCAGGGTTTTTAATTCACAACCTATCGCATATGCATTACTTTTCAGAATGAACATGATATGTTGTTACCTCTTAATGTATTTCAGCACCAAAAGTTTCAGACTGAAGAGTGTAGAAAAAGAGGAACACATTGTAAGGAGACCTTTTTTGAATCTTATTATAACAGTAGGAAAACTGTATCTAAGTTTGTCAGCATACAGGTTTGCATGTATTTCATATATTGCATTTTTCTTATTATTTAAGTTCTGGCATCACAAAATAACACTCAAATTTCATTTTATCACTTTGCAGGTTGAATAAAATCCTTGAGATTTTGATTTGCCTTTTAGTCTTGAACCTGGTCTCCTGCTCCTCTAGCAATAACATCTATATACTAGCGGAGCACTTCAGCTTAAGCTTTATTTTCTATAGCTACCACTGTTGGCAAAAGTATGATTTTGAGCCTGATGTTAAAGAACATTATTGCAATGCAAGTTTAAATGACTGGAGTATTGCCCCATAAGAAGGGAGCGACAGAGACAACAAGGTGTCTGCCCTTCCAGTGGTTCCTGTAACGGGTTTCTTAGCTGAGTTTCTTCCTGCGTCCCTGGTTGTGACAGCACCATCAGAAACATTTATGTTTCATACCAGTGGTTCTTCCAGAGTGTGGCAGACCCATAGCAAAATAATGAAAGTATAATAAAAGTAGCATTATTTAACATTAAATGTCATAACACTTGACAGGTTCATGTAAATGAGGACCTTACAAGGCCAAAAAAAAAAAAAAAAAACCAACAAAAAAAAGCACGTTGTTTTCTTTAAAGTGAATTCAGGACTAAAATAACAACTGATCCAGGCTGGAATCCAGGAACACAGTGCCTGTGACACACATAGACACAAATTAGCTTCTCTTAGTCTCTCTGCCTTTTCAGTCAGGAAAATGTAATTCTCCTATTTTGGTATGAATTGCATAATCCTCAGAAAAACCTTTTCTATTTTACCCTTTCTTCAGCTGTTACAAAGACAGAAGGAAGAGACAGAGGGGAAGGAAGGGGAGGGAGGGAGAGTGATGAGGGCTGGGCTGAGTGGCAGCACAGAAGAGGACCAGCAGTTCAGGTCCCCACCTTCCCTCCCTCTCTGTCAGAAACACAGCAAAGGTGCTTTCAGACCTAAATGGAGAAAGTCAGTGTGTTCCTCCCCTGTTGTCACAGTAAACATAGCAGGTCCTCCTGATATGGCTTCCAGCTTTCTCATCTTCTTGCCTTGTCAGAAGGTTGCCATCGTTTAGAAAGGCACACAGCATTTTGAAAGGATTAGGGTATAAAACACAATTCAATCCTTTACAAAAGAGAGATGGGGAAGGGGAAGAGGAAGGGGAAAAGCAATGTCAGGTGCTAGAGAGTGACTGGATGAGGACAATGTGCACAAGTAAAAATAGCAAATTGATTGAACCCCTGTTCCTGTGAAGCAGGGGCAGAAAAAAATGATGCATGACAAATACTGCCAGAGCAAAGCAAGAGGAGAAAATGTAGTTTATGACAATGTGCAAAGGCAAAGGATTGGCAAAGGACACCAGCAAGGGGAAGGTCACTCCCTCAAAAAAGCACTAGTTCTACAATTTAATACTGACATGGAAAGCTTTGTCTTTACTATTAACTGCATTTTAGCTACATACATTTACAGTAATGGCAACAAAGGCTGCTTATCACTGTACTATTGAAGCCTGACATGGAGTTTTTCCCTTTTTAGCTTTTCTCTTAAACTTCACGCCAGCAAATCCCCTCAAATAATTAGGTTGCCCCCATCTTTTCCCCCCACAAAAATATGTCCTAGCATGTAGGATTTGCAGCTTTTCTTTTGTTCTATTCCAAGACAGGTTTCACCCTTAACATTTATTATTTTTATGTGTGCTTTGTTGATTTTTCGGTTTTAAGCCTTTTTGTTGTTGTTGTTTGACGCATCTTATTCACAAAACAAAGAAAAAACAATTTTTCCTAACACTTTCTCATTTTTGCTCCTCCCGGATGACAGCAAACACCATTATAATTCCTAAAAACAAGACTGTAAAGCCCTGGCACTACTAAAACCACTCAATTTGTTAATTGCTGAGAGGAACTTTACTTAATGTGACAATGGCTGCCCTCAATCAAGAGTTTCAAAAGATTTTTTGTTCCTAAATGGCTGTTATGGAAAGGACATTACCTGACTTAGAAATTACAGCAGGATGTTGGCAAGCTTTAAGTTCTCTGGGCAGGACTTCAACAGTCCAGCTAGATTCTTTTCTACACTGTCAACATCTACTTGGCCACAGCCCAATCCCATTTATCCTGGAACAGCCATGACCAGTCTGGACAAAAGGGGAGAAAGTAGTGAGCTAACAACTCCAAGTTCATGTTGCTCCCTAAATTGCTGTAGTCTGTCCTGAACATGATTTGAATCGATTATGTGAAACATGTGGACAGAAAGGTCACAGTACTGAGCAAGTGTACAACACCCCACAGATCTAAGAATTAAAGAAGAAAGTCCTAGTATAAGCGTCCAAAATATATTCATGGCTATTTAACTACTGAAGTTGGAATAACTACTAAGTTTAAAAGATGCTATGAGATGGCTGCATTAATTAAGGAAACTATAACTGTTATCATAGAAATGGTTTACAATAAAAAGTATGTGCTATTATGACATTAAAAAGTTACTGGGAGAACATGAATGCAATCCATCATACATGGGTACCTAAATCTGAAAGCAGATCTCATAGTACTCATTGGAAAGTTACAGATATTCCATTATTTTTACCCGTTTTATGTAACTCATGAGAGAAGACAGAGAAAGTTATTACTCAATAAAATGGATGTACAGAATCTTAATCCACATAATCAAACTTAATTAAAGACTAAGAAGTAATGTATATGAACAGATCCGTAATTTTGGCCTTCCCTGATCTCTAAGTTAGTCAGCACACTTCTTTATCATCTCCAGAATGTGTATTTTCATCAAGTTTTTATAAGGCTAGCTGGCTTTCAAAGGAAAAGTTTTTTATTAAAAAGATTATTGAAATAATAACAATTGTGCATAATCTAGATTTGTAATTTTTTTTTATCCAGGTTAAGTATGCCCCACCCTTGGTTTCAGCACTTTTGGAATAAGAGGTTTACACACCAGCTAAGTTTGCTTGGTTCAGTTGCTCTAATTTTCTGACACATTTTCATTCATGTCCATGATTCAAAGGCCAATAATATACAAGCAGGCACTACAGTGATAGACCATTCTCTATCCAGTAGCTGTATAAATCTTTAGACAAAGATTTTTGCCATAAGCTTCTTACATTGAAACTCTGAGCTATTAGATAGATTAAACCTTACTTTGGATAATTTTATATCACATTCTTCATCATTACTCATGTGCTGTTACCTCTCACTTCCAAAACCATTACGTTGTGCTTTAAACAAAATCAGCGTCTTCAAGCTGAGAATGACAGCCAGTCAGTGCATAAAACATTTCATGATAAGTCAAGAAAACTTTGTCAAAGGCAACCAGGCTCCACTTTTTTTACAAAATGAGGTTTATAATGAGGTTGTAATCCTCAAGCAGAGCTGTGCAGGATCTCAGTCTATGAGGCTTTATCCTAAAACTCGTACTGAGAATTTCAAAACAAATTTGAAAAGTCTGCAGAATTAAAGGTCTGTAAACTGACATGCAATATGATATGCTTAGCATACATCAAATATATGTCAGCAATAAGGACTGCCACTCAAGAAAGAAATTTTGCTGGACGTTGCAGGTTGTCATCTTTAGGGCTGCAGTTCTGATGCAGACAGTTCATCTATTATGCTCCACAAGTCTTGAGTTTGTGGATATCTTAGTACAGAACTATCCAATTAATTGCTTGAAGCTGTAGTAATGTTATGCATGACAAGCAGGAAAATTGCTCTGATTAGGCAAAAGTGCAGAGTCAGACCTCAGAACAATGCAGTTGTATTTCCTTGTGAATACACAGGACAGAAAAACTACGACAGCTCTTCTTTTTGAGTGGATATGAAATAGGTACTTGATGCTTTCATTAAAAATCAAGTAAATAGCATTTTTATATCATTGCTGTCACAGAGGGGCACCAGACCCCTTTTACTGAAGGAGAAACATCTGTCTTTGAATGGCATGCTTGGGACAACACTTTCTCTTTCCATTGGAACAACAACAGAAATTCTCTCTACTGAAAGTACATGAAGAGAAGCAAGCATACCTCAGCTAGAATCAGGCAAATATATTGCCATTTCTTTCTCTCCTACTCCTGAGAATATTTTATCTTTTCCTAAGAATCCTTCCAAATATGTTTGTAGCAGAGACACAACACCCTAACAACTTTAGGAGAGCCCAAATTTCAGTCTATCTGGAAAAAGGTCATTAAAACTGAGACAAGTGAATAATTAAATATAATAGAAAGAGAAACAAAGCTAAATAGGCAATTTGTTCTACCTTAAGACAAAAAAACAGAAGAAGATCAGACATTCCATAAGCTAAAAATAACAGAGACAAATAAGACATCTTGTGTTCTAGTTTCACAAGTAACAGGTTCTAGCAGCAAGTCAGAGGTCAACCTGAAACTGAAAAAAAGTTAAAATAATAAATTAGTAAACAGAATACAAAAGAAATATTATTACTGACTGATGAATCTCAGAAAGCATTAGGAAAAGATAACAAGCAAGTTATTAAAAGTAGTTCCCTACATTTTGGAAATTCTTTCAGGTAAAGGACATTGACCTCAGGCCCTGAAATGAGCAGGAAAATTGCTAAATAAGCTGAAAAGTCTTAGTTAAAGCAGTAACATCCAGGATTATTGTAATCATTTTTCACAGTCCAAGTAAACCAATCATTTATTTATATTATATGAAATTATATTTTATAAGTTTCATGCGCCACAGTCTGAAAGGTGTGTCAATGTATGCATGTACACTAAAAATGTACAATTGCAGCCTTGTATCTTTCTGGAACACGGACCTGTATGATAAACAATATACATATGTAAAACACTATACATATAAACAGTATATAATCAAGAAATATAAAGAACATGAGAAGCAACATGACCTAACCTTGAGGTTATATATGCCCTGAGCAGGACATTCCACTAGGCAATTTACAAAGTTCCCTTCAACCTGTTCTCTGCTTTTAAGGTGGGGTGTTTTTTTTATAATCTACAAGCAAATATCTCACCTTGTGAAGCACCTTGTGGTTTCCCAGTAGAGATCAGTTTTGAGAACCAGTAGCTGAGGGAAGTTGGTGCAACAGGGCCCCACATGATCTTAAAGTTGTGAGGCTGATGGCAGCAATGATTTCCCCAACACCCAGAGAGGAAAGCTTGAATCCAAACAGCCTGCTCTCTTCTGCCCTAATACAGATTTCTTAGATATAATGTTTTACATAATTATTAACTTTTGCAATCAGTGTAGAACAAAATAGTCTGAAAGTATAGAAAAAAAAATCAAATTGTAGACATGAGGTTAAGCTCTTGCGAAATATTATACAAATGAGACATATCTAAAGGTTCATATGCAGAGTATTGGGGTTACAAAACAGTTTATAGGCATGTGCAAGAAGAAAGAGTGTTTTTCTGGAAAATCTTGAAAAAAGCAGGAGAAATCAGAGTATAGACAGAAATGATAATAGCTGTAGTACTTATAGAGAATTACAAAAATTAAAGATAATAAATGGAACTAACTGGAAACAGATCTCCAAAAAATGCCCTTCAGTTATTTTAGTTTCAAATAATTGTTCAGTTACCAGTTTATTATAAAGTGCTGAAAATTATGAAGATGTCACACCAGGGTTTTCAAAGAAGTGGTAACAAGAGCTAAATAATACATTGATGCTCATTTGTGCCATAAACTGCCACACAACTCTATTCATGCTGAGATAAACAAAGTGAAGTGCTGAGTTTGCATTAAATATTTGGTCTGTAACTATATCTGAACCCTGTATCGATCACTATCCCCTTTCTCTGTGATAAGCAACACTCCAGGTGGACACAGAGGAACTGTCAGAAGTGGCATGCAAAGAACAGGCACATCCTTTGCTAGAGGCCTCTGTAAGGACCAAAAGCAGCTTAGAAACACTGAAGAGAGCCGACAGCGGGTAATCCTGACCCTCTGCTGAAGTCACATTAACTACTTTTGGGTTTGCAAGACAGAGGATGAGAAAGCACCAAGACAGGTAGCCTGGGGACAGGCTTCAGGTTATTAAGACAGCTACGGGGTTAGCCAGGAGGGATACAAACTTCGGTGAATTTTCCTGAGGGGAAGGGGGAAAATGGGAGTTAAGACCAACCAAGTAGCGTGCCCGGTAGCATCAGTTATACGATGGCAGCCTTCAGCTAGCCAGAGGCGTCCATGAAAACTGCACAAAATCAGTTCTGAAATCCAACAGTAATGTCCATTTGTTGTAGAAATTAATTCCCCAAAGAAGAGAGCAAAGGAAAAAAATCAAACATAGCAAATTTTTCTGACATTACAAAATGAAGTGCAAGTCTATAACCTTCTCAATATGCTATCTCTGTTAAAGTAAGAACTTCATTTCTGATGACAGCCAAATCCCCAAATATTAGTACCATGAAGCATTATTAGATATTGAACCACTGAAGAAATACTGTAGCAGAATAAATAGCAATGCTGCTCTGTTTCTTTGAACTTGATTTTTGAAACAAAGCATGAGTCTTTCTGTAAGCTGTGCAGGTGTGACAGAGAAGCAGTATGACTGAATAACAGAATAAAATGTTTCTCAAATACCTTAAACCAGTTAATGCAGATGAATAGGTACTGCTTGCTTGCTTCCCAGTAGCATTGGCTTGCAAATTATTTGCAAGAGGATGTTAAATTCTCTTTTTGGTATAGATCCAGCAAAATCACTGCCAGATCACACCTCCTGGGAAATGTGGGACTTGGCATGGAATTTGGCATAAGACTTTACAAATGTCAGCTTTCCTGTAAAAACATCAGGCCTGTTGTCATGAAAACATCAGTTATGAGTTATTTCTTTTCTTAATATTACTACCCAATACAAATGGAGAGGGGATGAGATGTCAGTCATGTGCAGGCATCCACTCAGAATTGGATTTTTGTGACGGAATTCCCCAGAATAGAAATATGAATTTTGGATTTTGAAATGTATGTCCACGTCTTGGATCAGTACATGTTGTATTTAAAAGTATCTCTGCTCTGTGCATCAGAATGCCTGTCACTATGAAATAACTGACAATTAGCAAACAGCATGAGCTAGGTATTCATGTGTAATCCAGAATTGCTGGGGTACCACCCCACTTACAGAATTTCTTTACAGAAATTTGCATCAAAGTTATGGATTTTTTTTAAATTAATGTTTCCCAAGAATATAAATCAGTCGAGAAAAGTAAGAATTTTATCAATATAATCATGGCAATAAACTCAGTAGTCTGTGATGTTATTTTACCAGACTGGCATGCAATGAGTTGCATTATAGTTTTACTGAACCAACACAGCTAAGCTCCTGGCATTACCAAAACTTTAAATGGTTAATTAGTAACTCATTTTAATATAGTACCTAATCTGTGGGAAAGCAAGGAATACCTGCTCCAGGAAAATGCAAGCCATCTTTTGGAAGATGACTATTAAATTTGAGGAGCCAGAACAAACTTTTGGGCTTAATGGACTTCTTACTCCATGCAGCACTTAAATAGATCTTGGTCATTTCTGTATTTATCAACCTGACAAGACATAAACATTCAGCCCTCTGAGTCACACATTATATTAGCACTGGGATCTCCTCTTGACTTGACAGCAATTACACTTGCACCTTAAAAAAAAAAAAAAACACTGCTAAAGATTACAAAATTAGAATACTCTCAAAACACCATATTTTCTAAAATTCCTTTTTTTGAAACAAAATTTATTTGACTGTATGTTTTTATGTCTAGCCTTTGTGTAGAACAGTTATCCAGGAAGAAGGACACAGAACAAACCTCATAAGTAAAAGCTTCAGTATGGGACCAGTGTCAAAGTAGGTCAATTTTTAGGACTAACAGCCTTGACAGTGTCCCTTTAATATGTTGATCTGTTTCTGTAAAGCACATTAAGAAAAGTTTAGCGTGAAAGAGGCTACAAATGTGTTTGATATGATATGGCAATAAGTGTACATTTTGAGCATACTAAAGCTGCCAAAGTACATTTTAAACTGCTTTTCTTTACTAGCTAAGGGTCCAGTTCATTGAAAAATAAAATCCAGACTTCTTTACACTAGAAGCTGCAGAAAATCTGGTTTTCTGAAACATCTATAACCCACTGTATATATTTTCAAGGTGGAATCTACATCTTTCTTTGAGAGATTATGGATATTTTTCGTCCCTTTGAACCCCTGAGAAACCTTGAGATTGGGAAGTTGCCCATACAGAGCCAGGCAAAATCACTTGCCTTGAGAATTTAAAAGTTCTGAATACTTTGTTTTCAAGAACACTTCTGAATCACCTCATTTGTTGATTTATGTTCTTCTGATTTACTTCTAATTCACTTGTTATGTTCCTTTTACACATGTGAATCTATTGATGAAAATTTGATGCTGTAAGATATTTATATATATCTCATATTTACAGGAATTGATAAGGAAAACACACTTGATAAAAAAGAGTGAGAACTTATATCCAAAGAGAACTCCTAGTTATTCTTGTTGTTTTGATTAAAAGATGTTAATTCAGTGGTTAATGCACGTAGAAAATGTCTTGCATGGAAGTTCGGGAGGCCATTCTTTGTAAAAAAGGGTAAAGTGTAAAAGTCACAAACTTTATAATGAATTTGGTGAGGAAAATCCCTTAAAGTTTGGCTTCATAAGAGAAGCAATTGCTGATGTTTTATGTTTACATCATTCTGACTTCTTCATTGTTCCCACTGTTGCCCACTATGAAAATAAGCTGGAAGTAAATTCAGTTATTTTGCTTTATTGCTTTACTTTTAAATACATTGCCCTGTAGTTTTCACCACTTTTGTATCATTTGTTCTAAAGGATACCATCACCACAAGCTGTGTTTCAGCATCTTTTATTACATTGCCTGATGCATTTGAAAAAAGCAGACTGGTTTTCAAGCATACAAACCCTTCTTCAGGCCTGCAAATGAAAACATCCCAACTTTAACAAGCATACTAGTTATACACATGTACAAGCCTGTAACAAACACAAATAAATAAATGTATTTGAATAGCACTGTATTCTAACCATTTTCTAGGAAGATATCTGGAGTTGCTTCCAAATTATTTTTAGAAGAGTAAACACTTAAGGCATTAAAACATGTGGCAAAGTAATCTACTCTTAGAAGAGGCTTTAAAAACTAATATTCTATCACTAAGCAACTACTAAGGCTAAATAAAATGAAGACTGACATTCTACAAAATATCAAAGAATGAAAAGACATAAAATATACATTAATACAAAAATAAATTTTCAAGGAATATAGGCACAACTGTTAATTAATGGCAAATGAGGATCAAATAATTTTCTTGTGCAGAGCCACATCTACCGAAGTGTAAAACATGGCTCATTGTGAAACATCAATATAAAAAAAGCCAGATCAACAGTAGGCACTCGTTATTTTCAAGCAAATGAACTCAGAACACTTCATCTTCAACCATAATTTCCTTATACCAGCTTTGATTTATGGTAACATAGTGTTCCCTTTGAAATGGGCAGGGGGGAGGGGGGAGATTTTCCCGTTTCATAGTTTTATGTTAGCATTTAATCTCTTTGTATTTATTTTCAGCACAACTGGGTAGGAAGCAGACAACAATATTTTAGCTGTCAACAACAAATGTTTAAGTTCATTTTTTCCTCCTAAAATTATAACTATTAGAAACATATCCCTGCACTGTTTATTTTTCCCTGAAACATGCCTCCTCCTTTTGGCACTACACTTACATTGCTGTCCTGATGGAATCTGAAAAAAAAATCATTTTTTTGAAGAAAAAGATTTTTTTTTAAAGTAGTTCTTATGCTAGCTTACTAACCTAGCTTCTACACACTGAGCAACCTTCTGAAATTCTTCTTATCTGCAGAAACAATGGTGGCTGGGCTAGTTGTCACAAATTCTCATTTTACAACACAACAATTTACAGTTTCTCATTTACCTCTCCTTTTTAAGATTCTTTTCTCCTGGAAAAGTAAGTTTTACCCAGCCTTTTTTCCTTTATATACTTTTCTTGGTTTTCCACATTTGTTTCAGATGGCCCATCCTCTATTTCATTGCTCCTTTCTGCAAATAAAATGTATATAAAAACTTTTGGTTTAGAATGGTCAGCTGGGAATATAAATTATTAAAGGGAGTTATTTCTCTATAATTTCTTCAGCAACATCTTCAACAAAGGTAAAGAATGGGTAAGTCAAGATTTTGTGCTGCAGGAGACCTGAAAACAGCTGTCTGATCACCTGATACTTTTTTCACCAGAGCACAAAAATATTATCAGAACAAAATTATTCACTACTCTGATTCAATGCAGATAAGTAGAAAAACATGTGTCTCATCCTTGAAACAAAAAAATCTCTCTGCATTGAAACAAAAATCTTTCTCTACTGAATAGATAAGATATAAGAAACATTTATAAGCAACAAGTTTTTATGTTTGGGGTCTTTTTGTTGAATGTTGCCTAGATGCTACTCACAAAACAAAATGAAATTAAACAAAGCAAAAGAAAAAAAAAAAGAAA
>WBNO01024621.1:0-18323 GCA_013400575.1 Peucedramus taeniatus
CATTTAATTACAAATCAATGCCACTTGCATACTAGAGTGAATATATCAACAAAATGATATCTTTAAAATTCCTTCATTTTAGTTAAAGCACAGGATTCAGTACTAAAGATCAACACAAAAACATTTTAATTTCTGAAATTATTTTTCAGCTTCTATTTTGGCTTCTGTTCCTAGATGTAACAGATTTTTGGTGTTTATACTCATTCACTCAAGACCAAAACAAAAGTTAATTAAGAAAAAATATCCAGAACCCTGTTTATATCAACTTGTTCTGTTGATATATAAAAGTATCAATATGTTGATATCTATACAAGTGCCACTATAATTTAAAAGCTCATCATCTAACTATTCATGAACTTTTTACCATTTTTTAAAATGTTCTGAGATTCACAAACTTATTTACAGTTTGTCTAGTCTGTTTTCTTTAGCACAGAGCTTAGAATATATACTTGAAATTAAGTTATTGTTTTGAGACCAATTAAATCCATTAGGACATGCAGATGACGAACATATTATCATTTTCCACTTTTTTTTAAAGACAATTGACTGTAGCAAATCTGTAAATCTGAAAGGACTTAATTAGTGTCCAGGGACAGTTTAGTGGAATTTAATTAACAAAGAAACCATAAATTACTTTAAAGGGGGAAAAAATATAACCAGCCTCTCATTACAACCTGCTAGGAGGTTTCTGGATTTGGGTTTTGGTTTGGGATTTTTTTGCCAGTGGGGGATTGCAGGGGTTTGTTTGTTTCTGTATTTGCTTTTTAACATGAAATCCTAGTTAAAAGGAATATGCTTTTACATTTAAAATTATCAAAGGAAGCAATGTTTATCCTTTTAAGCAGGAAAAATATTTTAGAGCCCTATTAGAATATTTTTGTCTATACAAAAGACGGACTATATTAAAAAAGTCTTAGGAGATAGAAAAAAAAGTAAATTAAATCACAGAAGGAAGTAGAAAGTAGCTATTATTTAACATTAAAAAAAAATTAAAATAATGAAAGTGCAGGACTATTAAAACAGAGATCCACAAAAAAAGGACTCACACATTTCTAATTCCCTGAAAGAAAAAACTCATGTACTTAGTACCACAATACCTACTCCGTAAAATACTACCAGGGCAGAGGCTTTGTTAAAATATTAAAACCTTCGTCCATTATATGTTCATTTTTATTTCTATTACCATATCCCCACAGTAAAAAGTAGATCTCTTTTTACCGAGTCAAGGTAGAATTAACCTTTCTAGTTTATTCATCTACTTCACCTTATTTGTACAGTCTTGAGTCTTCCTTATTACGCTGTACCCAATCTGATCTTTGCTCACTCCACTGTTATTGATCATATCCCTCTAGAAGCTTCCCTGTACCTATTTCAGCATGGCACAACCTCTATTTTCTCCTGTGGCAAGCTATCTTGCATTCCTCATTACAGACTCCTGAACATGAGGCAGGTCTGATCAGCACAGAACAAACCAGTATTCTGAGGCTCAGTCTGACATGAGGAGCAATAGCTGGGCTGCAGAGATTCATCTTCTCTAACTTAGCCACTTCTGCATCATAAAGCATGGGCCAGGGTCTAGTGGCTACCCATACTGCATTAAAAGCAACTTATGCCTTTTCTCAAATTAGGAGTAATATATACAGCTATTCCTTCTCTGAGAATATAGGGAGAAAACTTCAATGAGGGAGACAACAAACTAATGTCTGTTCTTAGCAGCAATCTCTTAGATTATTACAAAGGGAGACTGGAATTCCAAATTTTCTCTTTTATTTCAAACTGGGCTCTAAACAAGCATTGACTTCCCCTTTACCACCTTCATACCACCCAATCTCAAACCAAAATAGATCCACACAAAATACAAATATCTATTTCATACATCTCATAGAATAATAAAATAGTTTGGGTTGGAAGGAACCTTAAATATCATCTAGTTACAATCCCATCCTCAGAGGAATGGAGACCTCATATTAATTTTTTGAAGGCAGCTGCTCTGTGGCTTAAAAGGCACAAATAACCAGTATGGACGACTTCATCTACACTTGCATGGATCAGTCACATGATCAGTCACATCATTTCCTTCATACAAGGTAGAAACTCGGGGGATTGAATACAGTTGGACACAATGGTGCTGTCCGGGGGCAGCTGAATTGTGCACTTGAAGTATTGGTCTCTAGCACACCTCTGGGAGTGCCACTAGAGTTAACATGGGCTTTTACTGGCTGCAGAGTATAAAACAACCACACAGCTTTTACCATTTGTTTTTACTCTAGAAAATATATCCCACACTCAGGAGATGAAGAACATGGACACAATTATTTATTTTTTTTTTTAGCTTTGAAGCAGATGAGATAGCTCTCCTTTATTATTACAAAATGTTAGCAATTCCTTAGAAAATTCATAAAACTGAGCCCTAACATTTAAGGGAATAAACACATTTTTAGAAATATAAATAGTTAAATGGATGCATCAAATCATGCCTTCCCTCAGAGTCAACCTGCTATCTTGCAGGACCTTGACAAATGGGAAAGCCCTGATAATTTATTGGAGAAGTATCCAGACCTTTATGTATACTTTATACCTTTTCTTCCTCTCTATAATAAAAGCATCAACTCCCTTTGTATCCAAGTTTACAATAATAATATAAATACATAAAGCAAATATGAATCTCCAAAAAAATATTAGTTTTAGCAATTAAATTATCACTGTAGCTGCTATACCAACATATTATTCTCCTGACCTGGATGCCCTTTGGGGAATTGTCCATTCAGATAAAGGAAATCCATAGCTCTAAAATCATCATTAAAAACATCCTCAACAACCATTTAATAAAGGAGTGCAAAATGTGGGTGATTAAAAGATAAATAAAGGAGAAAGGAATTAAGAATTATAACCATCTAACATTAAGGAATCACTGATCAAATGGATGAAACAGACATAAACAGTGATAAATATTTTGTCTTCATTGCCTTCATTTTAACGATCTGAAATCAAGTCTCAAATGGCACAAATCATACAACACAATTCCTAAGTCTTAGTTGAAACAATACATTCAGCTCCAGTCCTAGACTCACAACTGAATATTTGTCTTATCCTATGGCAGGAGAGAACCACTTCCCAAGGTCAAGTGACAAAAGGTCCTTTCAAAAGGTTCCTCTCCCCCTACCTCAAAACCCACCAGTTTGCACTTGAAGTCCAGCAGATATAAAATCTGCTTCTTTAAGACTGATAGTTTCTCATGTAGCTGAGAGTTCCTGTATGTACTTCAAAGGCAAGTGATGCTGTAGACTCCCCAGCAATGTCATTTGCTTTTGAAGTCCTGGAATTATCCATAGGAGATGCTACTAACAAAGAGAAGTTGACAGTCTTCAAAAAGTAGAATTTAAATTCACTTTACAGAAAATACTACAAAAAAAGAGCATAACTTTTTTAAAACTTATTAATTTTTTTCTGCCTCTTCAGACAGAAATAGATTTCAAGGGAAAAACAAAAAAGTTGTTGTAGATGAGATTATGGGAACAACCAGTATTATAATATAAATAGCCTCTCCAGAGGCCTCTCCAAAGGCCACTCCTGAAAGAAATATCATTTTAAAGATATTATGTTCTGGAACAATTCTTTATCCTTTTCAAATAGATTAAATAACTCAATCTACTAATTCATTGTGAAATTTATTTTAAAATTGTTCTAAAAGAGGTTAGGTTTGGGGTTTTTTCTCTCTTAAATATTACTTAATGTTATTAAGTAATAACAAGTAGAACAAGTAGATCATAATATATACCAGAAAATCTTATTTTTAATTTTCATTTCTATTTATGTCCTGGCTTCAAAACATGCTTTATTAAGATCAGGCCTATGAAGGCTGTATCTCTGGAATGGAGAAATCATTAAACATAAAATATTTTTTGGTTAACTTTCTTTCAAGAAGAGAATTACTTGAAATTATTGAGCAAAGCAGTTTTAAAGTATTAAAACATATGAATTTTCTAACTGAATCGACTGTTTTAAGAGGTAATCTGATCTTTAAAAAATAATAGTTAGGCTCCAAATGATTTTAATCAAGGTGAAATATTTCCAATTTACACAAACCTAAATTGACAACTCTGTCACCACAGCTCACTTCTTTCTATCATCATATGGTTAAAGTTTGGGGATTTAGCTTCCTTTCCTATTTCAGAACAATAATGCAAAAAAAAAATTTAGAAAAATAAAAAAGAGAGAGAAAAATAAACAGGCTGCATATTGCTTGCCTTCAGTCTATAAAGCTAAAATCTGAGTTTAAAGCTTAAATCAAAAGTTTGATTAGCTGAAACTCTTGGTAACATCAGCCAACAAACTTGTAGTGAGGCAGTCTCTAAACATCACTGCCTTGCATTTTTTAAAAGGCATAAAGAAAAATATCAGTTATAAAGACATTTATGCACCATCTTCTCTGCTCCCTCCTCACCTTTTGGTAGCTGCATATGCATCTTATCTGGGCTTGACAACAAGCAGATGTTCTGTCCTGATGTAATAACTGCTGTTTATCAAGCAGAGTTAGTCTTCCCTACAGCCTCACATTGTTTCTTGATCCTATTATTTTTTAATTTCAGATTTAGATAGAGAGTAGCATCATGTAATGAGCACATCAACTGCCTTCCGGTTCAACAAACCACAAGAAGAATTTGAAGCTCTCTATGCTCTTTGCCTGACAATGACTGATAACCAGCATGGAAGAAGTTAGCAGCATTCCCAATAAGATTTAATATGTCTTCTTTGGCCAAGCACCTTCAGTGTATCTTTCATTACAGTGATATTTTCCCCTTAAGCAAGGTCTTACTTCTAACCACCACTAGACCTCAAATGAAATATAAGTTTTACAGCATTTTTCAAAGGTACCACTGTTAAGGTGAAACTGAAAGGTAAAACAAATTTTAGGGTGACAAAGGAAGAGGTAACCTAGTATATTTCTGCTGGAAATTCAGGAGCTCATTTTTAACTCTTGTAATTCACCTGCAAAGCAAGCTTCCAAACTTCCTTTTGGTCCAACTACTAGGAGCTGAAACCAGGGCTCCTTCTTCACTTCTATCTGAAGAAACAGATACTAAAATTCCAAACAAATATGGCATCTGTTTTCAAATTCAACCAACACCAGAAGCAGCACCAGAATTTAAGCTTTCTACTTAACTGGGCACACTAGTATATTTTTCAAGTTACCATATTTTTCTTCCAAGTTTAAGTTTTAAGTAAAATCAAAAGACATAGCTGTTAGCAACTGTTAAGACACGGCAGAAAACACAGACCGAGTGTGACCAATTTATTGACAGCTGTGAGCTCAAACACACAGAATTCAGCAACTGAAGCATACTTATGAGAACACTTATGCTAATAAGTCCACATTATTTGTTACACACTGCTTGCCAGTAAAATTCTTTCAAACTATCAAAGATTTCTGAAATTATGAAATATGAGTAGTGACACCCTTCCTCCCTCTCTTTGTGTATCTGAATAGATCTGCACATAGCCTGATGCTTTGGCCTTACCAGTGCTGTCATCGTAAACAACAGTAACTGTTTTCCACTTGAAGAACTGCACAAGGTCAAGGATGGCACGGCTGAGTGAAGAGAAATCCGGATAGAGACTGACATAGAAGGAATCCTTGTTGTCTGACACCTGATGTTTCCAGCGGGTCTGGATGTGTGGAACTCCCAAGGCGTTGCAGATGGATTGCACGGCGTTAGCTGAGGAGCTGTGGGATGGTCCAAAGATGGCTGCCACCCCAAGGGACAGCTGATCGCAGGCTGAAGAGGAGACAGAAGTCTGTCAATGATGAGAGGAAAAAAGGCAGTGTGCCAGAAGGTATTGCACAATTCATATTAAACAAAAGGCACTCCGTGAAATATGGCTTTCTTACTGACAGAGCTCCCTTCTTGTGTAACACTCTCACTTAACGCATTTCAACTTCAGAATATGCTTCCAAGTTTTCATTTACAAACTGATGAATATTGACTCTTAACATCTAAATAGTGCTCAGCTATGTTCATTAAACATTCCTATGTCAGTGAAAGTGACAAAGGCCAGCAATTGTGTGTCTTTTTACTGACAAATAAAAGACGTTTGCGCTTGGCTGCATCTTACATTTGGAAAAGAGCTGAATAGGACAGTACCCTAATTTAAGATGTTTAAGTGATAACTTCTTCCTCAATCAATCAACACTATTTCTATTGCGGTCCTAATTACTCAGAAATTTTACACGCAAAGTACCTCACAGTTAATTATCAGGCACGGAGTTAATTTCATTAAAATGGACATTTGAATTTCTGTATCTGAAATAGGCATGTTGGCTAGCACAATTTAAGGACCAATATTTTCCCTAAAATTAAATTGCTGTCTCTTAGTGAAAGAAAATTGTGTCCCTTCTTAAAAACTGGAAATGCTCAGTTTTGCTGTACTCGTATGAGTATATAAAACTGGCCCTGAGAGTCACTGACGTGATTCTGCTGTGTTCAAGTGGCTCAGCTTCCTGTTTTCTGATACAGGATGGCCCTACCTGTGCTGTTCATTAGCAGCCTCTGGTCTGTATCAGCTCCCACAGCATACTCCAGTATCATCTTGTTGAATATTTGTTAGGACATGCCAAAAAGAAGGCAGGAAAAAATAGTCAATACTGAAGACCAGAGTTTTGGCCAATGCTGTGCTCCTGTCTCATTCACTACCACAGGCATAACTTTTATGAGTATGCAGCTCTGAAAAACAGACTCTGTCTTCTAGGAAAACAACCCATTTGGTAGAGAGAAGTAATGAAAACCAAACTAGACATGAGTATTTATACAGGGTTGATTAATTATGTTACTCCACCATCAATGTTCCTGACAGCTGAGGAAACAAGCAGTAGAAACACATCTTGCTGCATTGCTTATCTCATCAATTCAAAATTAATTGTTGTGCACATTCTTTTCAACTTGATGAAAATATTGCTAAGTCTTTCAAGTGCATTCCAGAAACTATGCTGGCACACCTTTTTATTGCTGCAGAACACCGGTGGTTTTAATAAACTTGTCAGACACAGAGGATCTTCATTGTTATTCGGTGTGTTGCCTAAATGACTAGCTCAATAAAAAAACATTTATGCTAATATTGCCCTTCCTAAGAGTAATCAACAAGCTTTATGCAAATGTCAGTAAATGGGATCACTAACAACAGCAATAGCTACCAGATGGCTTTTCAATGGACTTTTTTTTTTTCTCTTTCTGAGATTTGAATAATGCAATGCTTTCACACGTGATTTAATATGGCACTGGCTCTATCGGATGCATACCAATTTTCCTAGAACATTGAGGGATATTTTGTTGCATTTACATTATTCTTCACTGAAACAGTAGCTTGGAAATATCATCTTGCCTTCAGGTTGCTTATTCATATAGTACCTTTAAGAAGCCATTAATATTTTATCTACATTCAACTTCCAAAGTATGTGTTAATAAGAGGTCTAAACAGGCTATTTTTGATGCAGTGCCTGCCTGCTCACTAATGGACATGATAATGAACTACAAAAATGAGTCAAATGCTTAAACTTCATTGTTAAAATTCTGCTTTGAATCCATCATAATAAAATGGACCATTTTGTGTTAACCTTTAGCCTCTGATTCTGAACTAAAGCACCTGTGAGCACAAATGCAGTTGTCAGTATTGTGAATTGATGATGCAAAAAGCTATTAGTACTAGAAGAATGCACAGATTTTGATGTAGCCTGAGCAGTTACAAATAAAGTGTTGCATTCTCATCCAAGATGCAAGTGGGAAAAAAGAATATATGCAATGTATTCAATATGTCTAATCAGTAGCCATTCTAATTTCAGCTATTATAGTCTAACAAGAATTAGCAACATAATATTGAGCCTAGAAAACCCCAGGTAAGGGCTAAAAGTAGTTGCATTTTCTCAGGAAAGAATTAAAGAATTAGAGATTCTCAGGAGAAATTTCTCTGCTGTCTACATCATCCCTCAGGAATGGGGAGAAAATGTCCTGTTAGATTTCATGGGTCAGCATGTGCAGGAGTCAGGAAGCAGCTGAATTTGGAAGGTGAGAAGGAAAGGAGAATGAAAGAAACAGAAGTAAGATTCAGCACTTTTATTCACTGTTGGCTGAGATGGAAAGGAAAGAGTAGTCTCTCTCAAAACCTGCTTTAATACATCATCCAAAACATTAGAATTGTTATTCAAAGATATCCTATTAAAAGTGTCTTTTTGCCTCTTTCTTCTACCATGCATGCTACTCTGCAAAGAAACCATCTTTTTTGGCATAAATATTTAGCTTATAATTTTTCATACATGAAAAGTGACCAATTTTCATGACAATTTTTCATAATCATCTTTCAAATGACTAAACTGTTTATATTTCTGTGCAAATAAGGATACTCTCTTTTCATGCCTAAAAAGATTCTATATTTAAATTATTTATTTGCCAAATAAATAGATAAACAGGTTAGCAAGATTAATCTGTTATACTAAAAGCAGTAAAAATTTCCCCTCAGTTCTAAACTGAATATTTAATTAGTATTAAATTTCACTTTTAAGATGTCCTTCATGTTCATTAATCATGACACAGGAGCTTTCCCTTATGTATAATTTCTAATGTATCAAGTGTTTTCACTCTTCTAGCCCACTACAACACCAAAAATTCCTTACTGTATAAAGCTTTTTGTCTTTAATGCTTGGGAGAGACATGTTGGGAACAGATCACTTGGCAGATTTAGGGTAGAAACCTGCCATAAGAAACACAGGCTGACCTCCAATTCTTTCATCCTTCTTATTGTCTTATTACATATAGCATTCATATGAAATTAGCTCTTCAATTTATTAAAAAAAAAATTAAAGAGCATGTGATACAATACAAAATTCAGTCTTACTGAGTTTTGACATGAGGCTTTGTACTTTCTTCCATAAATATTTATAGAACTTTTTGGGGTTTGCACTTTATAGGATACAGCAATGATGCAGAAAATTGTGCCTGTTTTCCCTGACTTAAATGTAAAGCAATCTGCAAATTTCGATTTTTTTTTTTGAGAATCAAAGATTTTAAAATTTTAAAATGTTCAAAATTAATTTTTACTCTTAATTCTTCTGTAAACATATAATTTATTGTTAGGATGAAATAGCTTAACTTAGGCTGAGACATGTATCTGATAGTCCTAAGCACAAACTTAGTATTTAGGCTTATTTTTATGTCATGCTGGTATAAGATGCAAAAAATTACAACTACTACTTCCCTTTTGAAGTCCATGATTAACTATATAAAGGCATTTGTGAAAAGGTACTGGAAGTGATTGAATGTTTAGAATTGAATCCCAGGTTCATCAGAATTTGGGGGAACTTGGCATTTTGCTGGATAAATTTTGGAGATAGTGAGATTTCTCACTCCAAAGGAGCTAGTCTCAGAAACACCCTAGCCACATTGTTCAGCAAAGTTTATTTCAGATTTTAAATATTTAAGGAAATAGCTTTTAGATAGGGTTAGTGGGAGCAAATGAAATTGTCAAGCAGTTACCATTACAACCTTTAATAAAGCAGCTCTTTAATGTCAATAATGACAATAGTGACAATAATGTCAGTCTCATTGCATATGGATTCATTGGATAGACAAATTTTCGAATAAGTAAACTAAGTGAGCCATAGTCCTTCATTAAAAAAACTAAATATGCAAAGGTTACCTTTTTTGGATGCTTCAAAACTGTCATAGAGATTTATTTTTTGTGTGTCGTATGTTAATGTGGTGTTTGGCAGAAGAGTTCTGTTTCTGTTGATTGTGTTCACAGCAAATCTGAAGGCTAATTCTTCTGCTCCCATTGGACCAGATTCCACACACTCAAAAATGCCTCCTGGTAGAGGGACAAAGAAAAAAAGAACAAAAAAAAAAACACTAGTAAGCAAAAAGGGCACAAAATAACATGTTTAATCATCCTTTTGGAAAAGATTCATCAGCCTGAATTATTTAATTTGATAAACCTGATACACTGCAATCACTATTTTTATGAGCTTTGAGTCAGTCAATAAATAAACCAGCAACAATTAGAACTTACCTTAAGGAAAACCTGCTGTCACCCTGATTTTCTCAAGTTTTACTAAGCCTTCTGATGTTTTGCACAGAACTTCTTTCTGCATTTTTTGCACAGAACTTTCTCACAAACTTTATGTAAATAACTTATTGTTTTTCATTCCTTTGTGGGGGACAAGCAGCCTGATAGACTGTAAGGTTGCCCAGTGACATTGAGGAGGTGGCTCTGTAACCCTCCAATGACACTGGCATTTCAGAAAGATATATATATGGAGTCAGATGTTTTAATAAAGAGTTTTTTAGTTTGCTTTGAACAGAACTGCCCGTGTCGTTCTTCTGTCACCCCAGGGTGACAACCTGCTGCTTTTTTCCATTCAATACTCATTTTAGTATTGTGAATTTTAAAAAAGTGTAGCATTATATATTAACCACAGAATTTAGAAGCAAAACAGGAAAGGCATGAAGTATATTTAATTATGACATAGTTACTATCACTAGTTTTACTATTTTATATAGTTAAACTTGAAATGAATACGTGCCCCTTCCAGATCTTCCACGACCTATGTGTGTGTGGCAGGTGGAAGGGAGACTTAAGGATTCTTGCTTTCTACTTATAATACATTAACAATGAACTTGACAGTTCACTGAAAATACGACATATAAAGGAGTGTAGAACTGGCATGCTTCAAATTGCCTCCAGAAATTAAAATGTAGAGATATTTTAGCATAACTGTTTGCCTGAACTGATAAATATGTTGAGCAAAAAGTCCAGATTTTGCTCTTTTGCCCTGAACTGCATGTAGAGGTTAACTTCATTCTCAGTAAATACAGGAATCCAAGAAACTACACCCAGCATAACCTCTATCCTGCAATGAAAACATCCCCAGACAAGGCATGCTCTGAGAGTAGGACATGCCCCAAATAATAAACAATTTCTAGAATACTTTTGAGCCAAACTTCATTCTAAATGAAGCAAATATTTTTGTGAGAAATTGCTGTGCATCAGCTTTTCTCATTGAGACATCATTGTCCATAGAATGTAAATTTATACATACTTCGCAGTAATATAATTTATTCTTGGTTCTGGAAAGGTCAAGGGTACTGTGACAAAAGTAATTTGAAGATGTGTCCTTACTGTGGAGACATGGAATGCCTCAGAAAAATTAGGCATTTATAGTCCCTTCAGGCCTCATTTTAACAGAGACCTGTCAATACTAATAGACCGACAATGTCCATCATCACAGGATCACTAATTACAAGTCAGGTATTCTGCCTCTGAAAGAAATGTTACTCATTCACTCTCTCTTCACATTCACTTTCAAAGTAGTGTTGCTATCTGGGCTTGTACTGTCTAAAAAATTCTGTTCAACACTGCTACTTTCCCATCAAGAAGTTCTCTGAACCTGAATATACAGTGACTGGATCAAACTGAACTTCAAAAAATGCAGTCAGTTTGTAAACAGTCTTGTGAGTAACCAAGCAGATAAAATTGGTAAAGCAAAAAGATGTGTATTTACTATTTACTGATAGCATTACATATAAAGGAGTTTTGCATTTTGCAAATGTTCCTCTTGCAACACATTTCTCATTACAAAATTGAGGTGTTAACCTTTTTTTCCTGCAGATCAGCCTTTTAATTTTTGGCAAGAGCCATAAGAGCAGATGCTCATATAATATTACTTTAAAAGCACAAACCCTAGCTACCAGAATAAGATGTGACTAATAATTATTTAAGCATTAGTCATTTCAGACTGGAAAAGAGGCAATGATGGGAAAGGCAGACTCTTAAGAAAAATTTCAATATCTAGGGAAATCCAAACTGATTGAGCATAGAATATGTATATATATGTATATATGTATACAACCAGTAACCAATATTAACAAAACTGTAGGAGATAAAGCTAAGGAAACTTAGATAGCATTCAGTAAATATATAAGCCTAGTACACTTTAAAACTCAAAAAAAAAATGGCCGTGCTTATTTGCACAATAATGGAATATGTACATGACAGGCAACCTACTGCTTTTGAAGTTAATGGAGTGCTCTGCTCAGGGAAACATTCTAATAGACAAGTTTTTGTGCTGCTAAGACTTAACAGAATCTAAACATTGCAATTCCAATTGTGACATAGAGGAGGATAGTATCTTGATTTGGGAAAATACTTTTAAATTGCTGCAGAAATCTAAAAATTAGTTAAATTATAAGTATAGATATTCAGACACAATAAAAAGACATTTCCATGAACAAAATGAAAACTAAGATAAATTTCATAGGCTTTCCTAAGGCATCTGGAGGGCAGTCATTCAAATATATTTGAATAAACCAGCATCACAAACAATTACGAAATCCTAATTATATCCTAAGCTAAATGGATTCATTAAAAGAAATAAACATTAAAGTCTCTTGGTTCTCCTGAAGCTTTTACATTGGAAGATTTCTTCTCTAATTTCCATGTGTCTGAAGCTCAGTACAACCTTCCTTCTTTATTTTTGCATTTTTCATTAGGCTGATTTCTAAATCCTCGAGACAGGAAATTCTCTGTCAAAGATTCAGCCACTACTCTCAGCACTAAATAAAAAAAAAAAAAAAGGAGAGAGAGAGAAATTTTATTTTGACCTTGCCTACCTAGGTAACTCCTAATGGTAGTGACAGTCCATCATATAGTAAGACAACTTTATGAAGATGACATCTCCTGTGAGTGGCCATGATGTGTAATTGCCTACACACACTATTCAGTGATTTCTTCCCTCACTCACTGACTTATTCTCTATCCCTCTGATTAAAAAAAGAACAAACCTGGCCTCATAAGGTCTGTCTGATTCAGGGTATATTTCCAGTCCTAAGAAAAAGAGAAGTAGAATAACCTGTTTCTATTGTTCTATGATTAGGATATTTTGCTAGGAGGAAGGAAAACTTATTTTCTGCTCCTGAATATTTTCACATTTTGCACTAGGTAGACACTGAAATTAAAAATAAGAACCCTACAGGAATATAAAGTAGACCATATATTTGAGGATTCCTAGCTAGTTCCCAAGCTGTAGGTTGTCAAAAATCCACTAGGTTCCTTTCATTTCAGTTTAGTAAAATATATAGTAAAATACTTTGGATGCTGGCAGGCTCATTGTAACCTTCACACTAAAAGACTGAAATCAACTGGTTCTCAAAAGTGCTCCATGTCCTACTAACATCTAAAATTACTGAAAATGCCAGGTTCCTCAGCAGTGAATGCACCTTTGGCCAAGCTGACACAGCATATGGGGAAACACCATTGTTTAATTGAACATTTATTTAGTTGAAATTGAACTCAACTGCTAAGACCAGGAGCTCAGAAAGACACGTCTGAATTCTGAATATCAGAATATATTAATAAAACAGATCCTCATTCTCCAGATGGAGAAACCTTATAAGTTTGCTTGGAAGTCTATGCATTAGATGTTTCCTGGATGCTCAGCAAAGACACATAAATGAGTTCAAGACAAGAATGAGAATTTTTAAATGGTGTTTTTCCATTGCTTCACAAGAAATAGAAACTTATTCAGTAACTTTAAATTTACTATTGTGTTCCTATATTTGTTACTGAGTATGTAAATAATAGCAAAAATAATTAAAATACTTTGAGTATTTTTAAAGACTATGTCATGCAAATCCATTGGCTTAATACTGGGAGACAATCCATTCATTACATTGCATATTTTTATAAAATGGAAAATAAAAGAATTGGCTTTCCACTTTAGATAATTATGAAGGGATAGTGGTATCCAGAAGCTGTCATAGCATACTGTGTCATGTTGTTCCCTCCCAACCAGGCTTTTCTTTACTGCTGCTTTACTTTGTATTCAGGATAGCCTTATTAATAATCCAATTGAGGAATGCACTGCAAGCCTTTAGATAAGCAGACAGAAGAGTCATAAATCTTGCCATTCTTACAGGGACCAGCAGCCAAACCAATGCCTATCTCTGTCTAACAGCTTGAAAAATGCAGGTGTTAGGATTTGGGGGTTTTTTTAACAGAGTTTATAGACCCATGGTAGGCAGAAACATTACTTCTCAGATGTACCCAGCAGCACATCCTGGAGGAATAGCCTGAAATTCCACTACTATCTCAAAACAGAAAGAGAAAACTTAAAAGCAGTAAAAAAAAAAAAAAAAAAGTGTATGCTATTAACTTGCTTCAGTGGTCTCATACACTGCTTCTTCATTTACAGAGTTAATGATAAGGCGGTTTGTATCTGCCCTATAGTAGTGACACCAGGGAATATGGGATCACGTCTCTACAGCTCAATCTGCAGCCCATGAAGTTTTATAGGCTGTGTACAGTAGCTGATAGCAGTATTGCTGAGCACTTCCAGTTTTTACTGTCACAGTAACCATTTAGATAAAGCTCACTAGATTTTTAGAAGTGATCAAACCTGAAGAATCACAGTGATGGGGAATATTTCAGACTTGGCAATCCAAGCCAGATAAGCCAGAGCAATTAAAAAATATTCCTTAAATACTGCATCTTTGAAGTGACATTTGGGATAATTCAAATTTCCTATTAATGTTGATATGAAAGAATGGCTTTAAATGTATTTGGAATCCACTAGGATTTTTCATCAATTGTCTGTATTGAAAAAACCTTTATATGACCAAGTTCTTCTGCCATAACAAATAGGAAAAAATCAATCATCAATGTAATACTGATGGAATAACTGTTTCTTCAGAAACACAAATCATTGGGAATAAAGGATAGTAATATTTTACCAAAAAGGATACAACGTAGATGTCCTTACTAATTTCCAAGGAAAAATAAAATCTAAAATAGTTTATATAAGTCAAAACAAATTTGTCCTGTAATTTTTCAAATGAAAAAGTCTGCATTTGCCATCAAAAAACTGTAGTAGAATTGACATTTATTGTTTACAAGTCATCCTGTTTTCCCCAGTTTTCAAACAATTTTCTTAAACACAAAATCCAGAGGAAAAAAAAAAAAAAACTTGCTAGACATCTTGGCAAAAATTATCCTCCCCAAAAAATTTTTCCTACTCCAAAGTACCTAATTTCAAAAAGAATAGATTAACCCTCTGAATGATTCAATTTTTCATTTCCATTCCACAACAGGGAATGGATCTTTGAAGATCACTTTTTTGTGTGTTTTGTGTTACCATCTCCATGCAACACCTGACAAAACCCAGCAGAAAGAACAAAACTGCCTAACTGCATGAATCACTAGATAACTAGAAATTCCAGAATGAGTTTTTAGGAAATCTCTTCTTCTCTTACATGTAGAGAACTGTTTAAATAGCAGCATAGCATGAAACCTGAGCTACTGTTAACTACTTGAAAAAATCCTGATTCAAATGAGCTTCAAAAGTATCCAAGCAGGACTCCAACAAAGCTAATAGAAACACTGGCTGATATTAAATCAAACAATTTCTCCTTTGTTTCTGGTACAGCCACAGTCACCTGTTTGTTTCATAAGAAATTAATGCTATCTAATTACAGCTACAGGCTATTTTGCAAACTGTGCCCTCTGAAAAATTAAACCCTTAAACATGCAGCAGAAGGCCACATTACCTCAGATCATAGTCTATCAAATCAGTCATAATGATGCTTGCAGACTAGAAATTACTTAGCCTAAAATAACTGGTTCTAATGATATTGCAAATGTATGAACTATATAGACAGAATTAAAACTTCCATGGTTTTTAAATGGGAAACCAGGATCCAAAAATTCAAAAATCATTCACACATAACATTTTTCACGTTAACAAAGTTATGGAAACAGTAACATTAATCGTAATTTTAATTTTAACTGTGATTTCCTTGTTTGAAGGTATAAAATTTTCTTTTTTTCTAATATCAAACCAACAGGATAGAGGTCTTGCACATACATAAACTAGTTTTTAATAGCCAAACATTCTTTAAAATTAGCCATGTTATCAACATGCACCAATCTGCACAAATTTACTGACTGTTATGAAGGTCTTTATTAATATGTTATAAAAAATAGCATCAATCACAGGTGGCATGAACACTATTTTTTTAATGATACAGTAACTCTTTACATATAGCAGCATTCACCTCTTTCTTAAGTAACATAAAAATGGGACTGAGAGCCTGGAGAAAGATTTATTTTAAAGCCCAGTAACATTTCTTCCCACCATTTTGCTTTGAAAGCATACAAATATATTTAAATTTTACTACTAAATTTATATTAAGTTCTCTAGGAAATATTTTTTTTTCTTTTTCCTTGCCTCAGGTCAATACTTTGAATCTAAGATAATTATGCTGCCCAGATCTAATCCTGATGTGACAAATCGCATTCTCTTTTTTTGATTGATTATTTCATGTTCAGAAAACATGAACTCTCAGATAGGCTTTGTTCAATTAGCTGCAAAATATGGGAGAAAGGAGTAACTGGTTTCTGTGATAAGCAAATTTTCTGAAAAGTTTTTTAAGACAGAATGCAAGTAACTCTGTCAGGTATTGTACTATTTAAATATATGCTTTTTTCTGACATGTTCCAATTTCAAAATTGGCCATTTGGTAATTGGAGCCAATGACTGTGCAAGGAGGTACCACATGGAGAAGATAATAAGTCAAAAGCACATTACTGAGGGTTTAGAGAGTGGTATTACACTATAGACATTTACAGAGATGGGAATGATGGCTTTTAGGAAGTGTGAATGGACTACACTTTTCCAGTAGAGCTATAGCCAGAAGGCACTGAAGAGACTCATCCCAAAAACCCGATATCACTTACACGGCATGCACAGTACTGCAAGGAGGAGGCACAGTAGGTGCTGAGCTACAGGACTGATAGAGGCTGCTGGCTGAAGGCATTTTAGTCCTAATCAAGTGTGCTGTGCACTGTACTGATAATCCTCTTTCAGGTCCTGTTATGGATTTGAAAGCTACAGACGTGGTTCAAAGAACTCCTTAAAGGTTGACAGCTTAGACTTTGTGCTTCCTACAAATACAGAACAAAATTACATCTTAGCCACTTATTTCTGTCTGGAACAGGATTTAAGAAATTGAATCACTTTCAAACAAGATGTTAAAAATGAATGAAAAATTTTCTTCTTTACAACGTTTTCCATAAAGTAATATAGTTTATGGAATTATAGATTTCAAATACAGTTGTGTGAATCCGAACAATACCACGTTTTTATTACTTCTTTTCAAAATTATATTGAACGCTTTCTGAATCTCACAACAGGAAAAAGTTGAAAAGGATTACTTGACAAAGAAAATGCTGGTTATTTGAGTTTGAAGCCGTTTTTATGTGGATACAGCACTGCAGAAAAAGATAGCACACTTCAGCAGAAACCTTTATCCATTCTGAGTGCACATATGGTTTGGAGGAAGGAAGCAGGATCTGGAATTTCAGGGGTTTACTTTTATTGCAACCGATTTCTTGCACAATATTGGACAAGATGATTTTCTTAAAAACAAATATTTCATCCCAGAACATCTCAACATTGTAATGCAGGCAGAATTATTGGAAAATCCAATATGTTTTGAAATGAGATATAATTTCTGTTAAAGGCATTCATGGAATCAGTGTATGAAACCATGATCACAGGATCCTGCAAATTTTGCTGTATGAAATGCATAGAACTATTAGGTTCAGCATCTAGGTTATACTCCAATTGACATTTTAATGTAGTTGCATGAAATTGACAAGTTTTAGATATGTTCAAATCCTAAAAAGGATTTAAATTATCCACTGATTTAAGACAAATAAAACTGTATATTTTCTGATTGCACAATAACGAGTGAGATAAATAATCAGTCAATGTTACAGTTATATTGTTAATGTTAAAATCAAATATCAAAAGAGAGAGTTTGGTTGGTCTTTCTTAAATGTAGGAAAATAATAAGGAACGTTATGAGGAAATAGTAACTGTAGATCTCATTTGAACAAAATTTTCCTTACCTTATAAAACTGATGAAAATGTTTTAAAAGTTAAGTGCATACAAATTATAAGTATCCTCAAAGTTGTTTTAAATGTAACTGGATCTTCAAGTCAGATGTGACAAATAACACACGTCAGAATCTTCCCTTTCATCAGCGCAAATATGCTTTGGAAATTANAATTAATAAATTAAATACAGCTTAAAATATTACTAGGCTGAAATATGCAGTATACTTATAAAATACTGCTTTTTCATAGCATCTCTATGGATATTACTCCTTTCAATCAGAATATCAGTAGAGCACAAGTAAGGATGACAGAAAAAATGACAATACCTGAACACATTCATTTACAGTGTTAGAATGTACTACCCATAAGATTTCTTCCACTTTAA